>VYZQ01016277.1:17004-29873 GCA_013400655.1 Mystacornis crossleyi | reverse complement strand
TGCCCCTTGAACCAACAGCAAAGTGGAATGCAATAACACAGTGTAGTTACAGGACTATTTTGCCATACATGGTATGAGTCATGCACTTGGACATAATTCAGCCACTATCACACTCTGTTCGTGTAACTGGCAATAAAACTAGGAACAGTCTCACTGTTAGTGACTCGCCTCATGTCAGTGTTCTTGCTTTCACATACTAGTTTACACCATGAAATTACAGTAGCTTGTTCAATTTTCAAACCTTTAATAGCAAGAGTGGGCAGAGGTCAACTCTGACTGATCTTTGAAGACAGTACTTAAGAATGAAGATACCAAAAGGTTGCTACAATGGGAAACGCTTGAGTACAAGGGAAGCAGAAAAGCTGGAATGCAGTAGCTGTCAGTAGCAACCCAAACAGATGATATAGGGCTACGTAAGATGTTATACAAATTTATAACTTGGGGGTTTCACGCTGCCTAAGAAGCTGTGCATGCATCTGTCTGGACACTTGTGCAGTTCCAGAGTAGGCTATCATAGGATCATAGAGTCATTTCAGTTGGAAAAGACCTAAGAGTCATAAGGTCCCCCCTAAGCCTCCTTTTCTCCAGGATAAACAATCCTTGTTCTCTCAGCCGCTCCTCATAAGAGGAGCTCCCGCCTCTTATTCAGCTCCACTATACTTCTCTGAACTTGCTCCAGCACCTCAATGTCCTTCCTGAATTGAGGAGCCTGGAACTGCGCATAGGATTCCAGGTGTGCCCTCACCATTGCTGAGTACAGGCAGGTGATCCCTGCTCTAGCCCTATTCTTTGTCTCCATAGGAACATCTGGACCCAAACTGATGGTTTTCTGTCAAAGTCCTTTTATTTCATGAAATGAGAAAAAAGACATTCTATTCACTCAAAATTTCAGTGACATTAATTTCATTTCTAATGTCTTCCTAGGATATGCTGTTCTGCTTCCATAGTTATGTCTATGAATGATTAGAGCACCTAAGCAATGAAGTTTACTGCAGAAAAATTGTTTTACAATTTGACTGCAACTGAAGCAAAGATGATCCTCTTTTATGGAGAATTCCTTTTGCTGTCACTAGTGCTGACCAGCTGAGAGAGTACTGCTTTTGACAAATAAAGATACTGTACTAAACTTTTGCAGTATCTTCTACCGCCCTTTCTGGACATCACAGTTCAAATGACTCCAGTTTTCAGAGCAGAAAAACATGGAACAGAAACACTGCTCAAAGTATTTTTTATTGCCAAAGAGGAAACACACCTTAGATCTATTAAGAATTTACTGTTGACTGTGAGCCTGTTTCTATAATAGAGATTTTAAGGGTCTCACTATTAGTCCATATCTACCTGTTACAGAGAAAGAGGGAACAACAGTGCAGTCAGCAGCATTACCCGTACACTGGTCAGATCCTGCTCCTCTCCCTAGCATCGTGCTCATCCATCCCCTGCTCCTCCCAAGGTTGGTGGTTTCACCCTGTGGGGGCTGGATCATGACAACTCACCTGCACCTCCAAGTCCTTTGGGTTTGGGGTTTTTTTTTGCCTGCAACGCCACAGCTTCTGAATTTACTGTATAATGGTGTCTTTTATGCATGTTTGATACTATTTCTTTGACAATTTCTTTGTTTGAGTGCCACCTGGTAGCAGTGATTGGGCTCAGTCAGAAGCCCAACCCTACCCTGGTGATGAGGCAGGTCTGGGGTTCAGGTGTGAACTGAAGTCACCAAACCAGGGGCAGATACAGCCCTGTCATCAACAGGCAAGTCCACAGTGACCAGGCAGGTCTGAGTCTGAGCCGCAAAGTCAGGCCCATAGTCAGGGTAAAGGTCTGGATCAGTTTTACTTGGACTGAGGACAACAGCTGAGAATGTCCTTTAGCGTGCTCTCCTGAGGGAAGGTGGAGGGGAGTCCCTGCTGTTCCTGGAGGCTCTCCTCACTACTGGCTGCCATGACCTGGTGAAAATGGTGACAACTAACAGACTTTGATCCTAATATATTTTGAAATATAAATCAGGCACTTCAGCCACCAGCCTTTCCAGTTTTTCATAAGCCTTGGCAATGTAAGGGAGTTTCGCATCTTTACATTCATGTAATTGAAACTTACTGAGTGTGACAAAGCATTTTTTGTACCATTTCTTAAACTACAAAAAAAGACATTTAAATGCCCATGGAAATCACAGCTAAAGGTTGAGAGAGGAGGGAGGACCTACCTTATTAGCTTTTTCTTTCACGTCTCCCTCAAAGTGGGAGAAAAACACGTATGTCCAAAACATGCAGAATATTACCATATTTACATAGCAAAATTTAATTACACAAAATAAGGTAGTGATACATGAAAGCCAATTTTTGTATTACGTTACCTACCCCTATTTTTAGAGCGGAATACTTTGATAATATCTCCTAACCTTCAAGAGAATAAATGGCAAACCACTGCTTTTGCTAGGTTTCATGAATCTGAGAATGGGAGAATAACTTGTTACACAAATATCTCTGATTATTTTTAGTTCTTAGATGAAGAAAAATGAAATACCAAACCTAAAACTATAGCTAGACAAACTAAAAGGGTTTTGTAGCTTGAAGCAAAGCTGGGATTAGAGTTATTTAAAATAGCAGGACAGGTTGGATAGGGCAAAATCTGGCAAAGTTTATTTTCCTAGCTTGATTTCCAGGACTGACTTTCACAAGAAAGTAACATGAGTATATATTTCTACCCTGGGCTTGCTCTGCATCCTTTTTAGGCACATTCAGCCTTGCAAGGAATGTGTGTACTCCAGGCTCAAGCAGTGCTTGCTACTCTCGGGGGACTGGAGCCTTGCAACTCAAGTTTTGAGCAAGCTAGTGGCTGGCTGAGATTGCAGTGCATACAAAGGCATTTTGATTCTTCCCTCTACACAGAGATCAAGAGTGATGTCTAAGGCTAGAAGAAGTCATTAAATAAATGAGGATGACACTTGAGTTGGAACACAGCTTTGTCTGTAGGGTTAGCAATTCAAGTGATCTTTCAAAAAGATCACCAGTTCTCCTCTGAAGATTTCAAGAGAAGTAGTAAACAATTCCTGAGTGTAGTAACACTGCTGAAATATATTTGCCCCAGAAATTTTGAAATATTCTTAGGTATTCAACCTAAAAGAACTTAGACGCTGCGTACTCTGCCTTCAGGATGAGTCCAAATTTCCCATCCTAGGAGGGCTTCATTTTGCGGCATCATCCTTCTTTATAACACAAATTTCTTTAAAAGTGTTTCCTTTCCACCTGGAGTGAACCTGTACAAATCAGAAGCTCTGGTCTTACCTCAGGGCATGACCTTGCAACATAAAAGCCTTCACTTGTCAATATTTAATTCAACATTTACTAAATGGTACATAGATACTAGGCTGATTTCACTGGAAATAACTTTGCAAAGATTTAACTAGCTTTACTCTACATGGAGGGCAATGTTAGAAATAACCCTAACATAATAAAAGCATTAAACTCATGGTTCATAAGATTTTTCCTAAATTATGATATACCAGACTTGCATGTGTACATAGGAAAAAATAGTTAAAACAACACTAATGCCAGCACAGAAAAGGGTAATTATTAACCACTTTTTCTTGCAAAATACCTGAAAAATACTTTGCTGTAGCTGATCCAATGAAGTGTTATATAAAATCACCAAAAACTATTTTTAATTATTCAATATTCTTGTTCTGTTCCCCCCCAGATCTGTTTGATCTCCCTGTACTGATGCCTAAGTATTTGGAACTTTGAGGTTTTTAAGATGAAAGGACTGCTAAACAAAAATGGTCAGTGTCCTGACCTGGCTTTTCTCTCAGAACTATGGTTTCAGCAATGCAGGAAGCAGTGCATTTTCATAAAGGGCATGCAGCCATAAAAAGACACCAAATTCCAGTTTTGGTGATTTGACTAAATGAGAAGATGGATGACCTCACTTTCACTAGCAAAATATTTACATACATGGTCAATTTTCCTATGGAATTAGCTTTAAAACTGCTTTTCCAGATAGGAAAATTTTTATAGACCAAAATCTTAGCATCAGTTTGAGCCTGCATTTCCAAAGGGACTTATCTGCATACAAAGCAACTACATCTTTGTGTGTGAATGAGCAGTCACATATAGTTACAGCTACAGTACGTTCTCCGGTTATCACATTTGCTCTAGCATTTCTGTTTGCAACTTCCTAACTATGAAAAAAATCATCACACTATTAAATTAAAACTTCACAAACTTCTATCTGAATAGTCACTTTGTAAGCTTTTAACATAGGCTTGCTTGTAAGTATTCTATTTTTTCTGTTCTGTTTATGATTTCTTTCTTGTGGAGTACCTAACAAAGAAATTAATGTTTTGTTTGTGCTATTTCTTGGTCATGTCTGTGTAAGTTTCCCTTGAGATGTTTTCTTTGTGTTCTTGCTCAGGATGAAACAGGCCAAACTAATAAACCTGAATCTAAAGGTTGGGAAAACTTGGATCAAAGAGGTAGCATTGTTTAGTCTGAAAGGATTAGTCTTGTCATAGAATGAGCTGCTCTTCAATGATCACTGATTTAATGCTCTTTGAACATGCACGTGTGTCCAAAGAATACATAACTATGTAAAACTTGTTTTATAATGTAGCAGTGCCAGCCTTATAGCCCTTCTTGCTTATTTTCCTGTCCTTACATTAATCATGGAACATGCTGAGTTACAAGTCCTTTCCACAAATGACAGATGCTGCTAGGATGTAGCGCTTTTTTTTTTTTTAGTTTTCACAACCTAATCACCTTGGATTAATCAAAAAGTTGTAAATATTTCAGTTAAAATGTAGATTATTTGAAAAGAAAATTAAATGTATATAAGTCTGGAAGGTATCATCTCTCTCTTGTACCTGAGATGTTAGATTTGTTTGAAACTCACCTGTTTGCTCCCTCATTCTACTCCAGAGAATGAGTCTGCTGTTTTCTTTTACAGAAAGCTAAAGTACAAGACTGTACCTCCTGTTAATTGCAAGATATTGGATTCCAAGTCTAAAGACACTTTTACATAAAATGTGCCAGGGGATCTGAAGGAGAACTTCTTTCCTGTTACTCAAAAGTGGTGTTTTCCTTGATTAGCATCTTGTAACAGGAGAAGGATGCCTATGTTAAACTGAAGTAAATCTGACGCTAATATCTTCTGAGAACCTCAGCAAGGTTTATGTAACAGGGCCAGAAGGTGATCCGTAGGAGCTGCCAGAACAATCACAACTTGAAACACAAACCAAGCACCACATGCTCTATAATCCCACTTTCCCCAAAAGAACAAGGTTACTTCAAATCCCAGCCAGAGTTCACATTTTCAGCCAACTCACATCTGTACAGCTGCTTCTCTACCTAACACATCTTAGATACCTTGGTGTCTGCAAGTTTAGGAATAATCCAACTAAATTACCTATCAAGGTTCTTAGGAAAATACTGATGAGACTGATTTAACATACCTTGAATTTTCAAAGAAAGCAATACCTGCATGAGCAGGGAAAAGCCAAAGCTGATAGCACCTTTTCATGATGAAGTGCTCTTATCTCTCTTAGCTTTGGGATATAAGGAACTTATAACAAAGTTAGAGCTGCAACACCCTTGTCCTGACCCATATTTTGTCCAGTTTTTAAACTAACACTGCTATGTACCTCCTCTCTATGGCACAAAGCCAGAAAAACAGATAAGGTAAATCTTTTTTATTAACTTCTGAGAGGTTAATTACTGTACGGTATGTTCTGTACAGTACTGTCCCAGCCTTCTATAATCTTGCAAAAGGGTGACTCCTTGCAAGTACCACACACCATCTCGCTCAGGTATTGGCCCAAGACATCACTGTTAAAAGCTATTTACAGCTCAAGTATTGTCCCTAGACATCACTGTTAAAAGCTATTTACAGCACATGGAATGCTGTGGGTGTTCCTCAGTATGGTCACTTGTAATCAGGTAAAAGTATAAGAATGCAAGTCTTAGCCTTAGGCATTTGCATTTCGAATGTCTAATGGTTCAAATGCGGGAAGCAAAGCTTTTTCACGGTTTGTGGCATCTGAAACAAAGACCTCTTGTAGCATATCACAGCCATACAAGGCAGGTTGTTTTCTATTGGGTAAAAAGAGACATTGCATGAATTCCAGCTGAAGCGTCATACTATTCTTTGTTTTTACTGTTAATTATTTATTACTTCTGAAAATGTATAAAAGAGTTAAATCTGGCTTTACGTTTAATTCAGTGACTTAGTTGTCCCTATTTTAGAGAAGAAGGCAGCAGCAGCAATTCTGAAGAGGGCTGCTTCTGAACTGTACTGAACTACACTGGAAGCGAAGAATACTTCAGAGAAGTGGTGAGTAGCATCTGGAAGTTGGACTTGACACTTTGCAGCAAATTTGGCAATGTTCTCAAGGGGTTGACCTGGGGAGGGAAGAATAGATTTATCTCAGTATAAACCAGTCTTGTGAAATTTATAAACAAATAATTTCCTGTGCTAGCCAAGTACTCAGCTTCTATGTAGGTAGTCATTAACTCTGAAATCTGTCTTCCTCTCCTAGAGCAACACATTTCTATGGAAAATAGCTTTAATTTTCACCAGAATTTATAGAAGAAAATCCACCAAATCTCAGCAACAACCCACAACAGATCTCTTTAACATAAAAACTCAATCTTTCCTCTTCTCAGTATAAGAAACCAGATTGTGACTTGTATGAAACATTGAAATGCAGACACAATAATTCATCGTTTTGTAAAGGCACCTTAGGATGGATACTACAGGTACAGGAAAAAAATAGACATATATATTTTTTACCACTATGTTAACTAATTACTTATGAGACAGGTATTTCTGGAAGCTGGGGTGTCTAGTGTATTTGAGAATAAATTTTTCTAAATAGTTCAGTAGCACAGGGATGCTCTGTGTCAAACTAAAATCAATCCCCACCTGATTCCACCGATGGTATTTTAATATTGGGGCTGCTAGACAATTTTCATAAGCAAGGAAACATTGGGAAATATAAGGAAACATTGACTTGTACAGTCTCACTTGAATCAGAATAAATCTAGTTTAACAAAACTGCTTGAGAAGAAAAGAATCTCTTCAGTTCTTAATGGAGTTCCAGTGTACCTATTTTAACCAGATAGTTATGTCACTTATCAGGATCTAACACATAAATTGTTACTGCTTTGGGGACACAGAAACTCAAAATGTTTTCTTCATATTGGATGCTCTAATTAATCGATCTTTTAATTAATCAGTGGTAGATTTCTTCTGTGTGAGTGTTTGTGTGCTTTAGAGTACCAGGGAGAGGAGCCCATTCACTGCAGTACCATAAACTAGTGACAGAAGCATCTGGCTTGAAACACAGGCAAATCCTCAGCTTACACGTCTGCTACACAGCAAGAACAGCTCCGTTTTTGAGAGGCACAAGCACGCAGCCATAGAAAACTTCTGCTATAGTTGGGTAAAAAAAAGATAGCAGCACACAACCTATGGGATAGGAGTGAGATGCAAAACGTTTCCTCTCCATGGTCTTTTACCAGAGTTTANCGGGAGCGAGCCCGGCGGAGCGGGCGGGGAAGCTTGGCCTGCGCTGCCCGCTACTCGGGGAGGCTTAACGGGAGAGGGGCTGATTCCGATCCTCTCTGGCGTGGTGGGAGGGAGGGACGCGGGGCTGATGCAGGGAGGCTGAGGGAGCCGGAGTAACAGCCCAGGGCTCTCCCGAGAGCCAGGCGGAGCTCAGGTTGCACAGCCCTTCCCCGCTCGGAAAGTTGTTGGTGCCCATGCGGGAGGGGGGGCGGTGGTGGGCAGAGCTAAAAATGGTGCAGCCGCGGAGCCGGGACCCGCAGGATGGGTGGGGGGCAACGCGGGGCCGGTGTGTGACCGGCCAGGGAGCGCAGCCGCCGCCGCGGGTGAAGCGCCGGCCGGCGGGAGCAGAGCAAGGCGGGGGCGCTGCTGCTTCCTCGCTGCTCCCCAGGACCACCCGTGTCGGCAAACTCTCAGGGGAAGGGCAGAGCCGGGGAGAAACGGACGGAGGTTTCCCTTCATGTCCCCCAACTCCGAGGGCAGAGCAGCCGGAGGGCGCCGGGTCCGGGGGCAACTGCCGGGAGCGCCCGGCTTGTGAGGGACCTGGGTCCCATTAAGGGTATTCCCGGTAAGGTGCCCCAAAGGCCACCTTTCCTGTGTCAATAGAAAATCTTAGCAATATCTATTTAAAAAGATTAAACTTATGCATGCATACAATATTTGCCAGTAACAATTGTGTTTAATTTTAGTTTGAGGAGGGGGCTATAACTAACCAAAGTACAATACTCTAAACTGTGTTTTGAAAACTGAAGTGCAAACTGAAATGAAAACTGTCATGCANAAAAAAAAAAAAAAGTCTTTTGAAACATGGACTTATTTCCAGCACAAAGCCTAGAAAACAAAAAACAGAAAAAAATTAGGTTGGGCACTTTTGCTTCCTAAAGGCAAAAATTATTAGATGTCAGTCTATCACGGACAGTAAGACTTACTGAGTCTGTTTGGGTTATATTTACACAGATGTGTTTCCTAAAGCTTTGCTATTCACACCTTACTGGTGTTGTCTCTCTTGGTGCTTCTTCTTCCTGCTTCTAAAAGAAAGTAAGCTATTCTTTGGTACAGTTAAAAGAAGCGTGTCCTGAGGGGTCAAAAGTCCTTTCCATACCTGAGAAGTCATACATATAGTTACAAGTAAATTTTGTCACCTGGTGGCTCTCTTCCATATTTTCCCTGTCCATAGCTGTGCAATGTTGACATAGACATTATTTTTCTATGAAGATAATGTAATTTTGTACTTGGGAGACATATAGGGAATCTGTGCATCCCCATCATGAGGAATTTGTGACAGAACAATCTTGTATATCACAGATGAACAGCCTGAAGCTTGTTTGTGTTTTACTTTGGGTGGAGTGACCAGGGCTTTGGTGTAGTCCCGCGGATAAGTCCACACTTATCTGTTCAAGATGGCACATGGGCCCTCGCTGGCCACTGGGCCTTATGCTCAGACTGGATAACAATAATTAATCTAGTCCCGGTTTTATACACTTCTTAGTCTGGCTTGGTTTGTTGCTTTTTTTTAGCATCTTTGTCCTTTAATTCAGCTTTTTTGAGATGGTCATCTCCTTGGTAATTTCATGATCTAACTTAGCAAATATGGCAGTTTAAAATCTTAGTTCACCTGAACTGCTCCGTTTGCATATTTGCTTTTTCAGAACACAGCTTTCCAACAGCTTTTCTTTTCCCTGACTTGCAGTCAGTAAATGCAAGTTGAATGTTCAATAGAAGTTCAGAACTAAACCTGGATTACAGTAGGTTTATTCATACCTCTCCCAAGTCAGTTTGCTGTGCCAGTCATAATGTTCTTTTTTTGTGAGCTGCTGAGCCTTCCTTGCCAAGGCTAACAATTCATAAGGCTCAGCTGGATTGCATGTCCTACCAATGAACTCAACTTATACATTGCTAAGTAAACTGTTGGATAAGTAGATAAGCAAACTGTAGATAAAATGGAAGATGCGCTTGGCCTGATGTAAATGAGCCTTTCCTGATTTGTGAATTGCCTCCTGACTAACTGTACAAGCTATGGAGCAGAAAAATCTAATCTACTGTGACAAAGAAGAAATAATGAATTAATATCTTTGGATCGACAGCTTGAGTAACTTTACCCGTTACTAACAATATGAACTTCAGAGGGAATACACTTTTCCACACTATATTTTTCAGTGAATGGTAAACAACAGCATCAGAGCAAATGTGAGCCTTTCATTCCCCTACGTGGATCATCACTTCCTTAGATTTTGTCAAATGCTGCAATCTGAAGATCAGGTTTCTGCTTGCTGTAATCATGTCTCTCTTATCCGCACACAAGTCAATGAGATGCAAAAATAACACTGAAAAATCCATGCAGGATTTCAGTGACTTCTACTCCATCCCCAGTACAGATTTCTTATTTTTTGCATCAACTGAAGTGTCTGTTCTGGATATGGTAATATTCCTTTTGCTACAGTCAAGTCAATATGTTAAAAAAGTAAAAGAGGGTTACCTGAACTATAGGAAGGATGGCTCAGTCCTAACCCTTCCACAGACGGTGCATTGCCAGCAATTAAACTTTCCAGACACAACAGACAAATCTTAAAATCTTTTAAAGATGTTCTGAAAAAAATTCAGCCATATAAAAATAAGTGCAGTGAGGGAAGGCAGACGCAAGTTATCCCTGCTAGTGGCTTAGCTGTGAGGTTATGTCTCCTTAGATGCTTAGCAGATTGTTTCTGACTGTGTTGTTTTTGTTTCAGTGCTGTGACCCATATACTCTTTATCTTGTCAGCTCTTAAATTCCAGTTTGATGATGCTTTGTTTGTGCTCTGTCAGAACCTTCATTAATTTAATTATCTACATTATCCATATATGAAATCTGTATGGGATGTGGGAGCTTCAGTGAACAGGTCATGACATTATTTTTCATATACTTGTTAAATGTGGATAGGAATGGAGACCTGTTTGATGAGACTAAGCCTCTCTCCTATAAAGCGAAATACATTTCCATGAAAGACATTTTTGAAGAATAATTTAGCAGGAATTGATGAAGGCACTTTGAAGCAGAGGAAAAGAATGCTCTTTGCAGGTTGTTAGTATTGACTGCGCTGGTAAGTAGAGAGGGAAGAAAGTAACTTTTCTGCCTTTAGTACTTCTAGGATGCTGTTACATGTCTAGTTTCTCTTACTTAAAAGCTCAGACTGATTACTTGGAACCATCTGATATAGTGGCTCCAGTTCTGCCAATGTCTCGTAGAAGTGATTTCATGTTTAAAACCTCTTATGTGTGTGATGGCCTCAACACTCCAGTGTGCTGTTTCACCAAACTGGCTGTTACTCCCCGTGTCTTATAGCTCACTGTCTTGTATACTCTTGCCTGGAGGACAGCTTGTATTCAGGACTTGATCTATCATTACCGCAATGGCCACGTAAGCAAAAATCTTGAAATGTGTAGTCATCTTAAGATATCAAAGCAGAGGAACACAGTAATCCATGTTCTAAATTAACCGTACAAACTGGCAGACTGCCCAAAATCATACAATGAAGCACCGTGTAAATATTATATCCTCTCTATAAACAGAATCCAGTTTAGTTTCTAATAAATTAAGATTAAAATGCCTTTTAACATTATTAGAGCACATATGGTGATGTACAGGCAAGAATTTGCTTGACACAACAGTAAATAAATGGACTCCTCCTTTGCAAATGTGCAATGACCTAGCTAGTAGAAGGTCTAATATTAATTAGAATCACACTAGCAATTAATCACAATGCCCTGCCTGGAACCCAGCCATAGTAATGTAGTTCCACCTGACTGACTAAACTTCTTTTGTAGTTGCAGTGGGTCTGTTCCTGTTCTAATAGTGACAACAGGTCTACTAAAGAGCCTGTGTATATATCCTCTCCTGAACAGTAGCACAACATTCTCTCTTTTCTTCCTCAGCTATTAGTTAACAAGGTAACAGAATGGAGAACAAACAGCAAAGCAATGGCATGATGAAAGAAATTAATGCAGTGAAGAAGAAAGTGGTGAGTGAATTCATCAAATCTTCTTTTGCTATTTGGGGACTGGAGGTAGAAAATAATTATTTGGAACCTATATGAATACTTACCTTTTTTTTGAGTTGCATATGTTTAGTTTCTGTAAGTTACCAACAGTGATTGCAAAGGGTCAAAAATTTTGATTGTGTTACGGTGAGAAATTGTGTACATCTTAATCACATCTAGCCGTATTACTTGTGTCTGACTATGAACTGAACTACTTGCACTGTTATGTAACATGAAACAAAAAAACCCACAGGTGTCTGATTCATCTCAAATACAGTCTGTGTATTCCAGGGGCCTGATTTCCCTAACTTGACTCTTTTACTGCTTACGACAATTCAAAGATATTACAAATGTTGTCCAGATCATCTACCAACATGTATAATAATTTTACACATTAATGAGTAGCATCTGGCTTCCTATTCACACACCGATCATCTTGATCTGAGCCAACAACACTTCAAAGTTGCTGCATCGTAAACTGCTTTCCAGCCTGCATTGTTCAGTGGCATTACTTACAATGTCATTGAGAGCTCTAAGCTAGTTCTGTGGTATGTACCATATCAGAACTGAAAACAGCTCAGGTTTGCACCAATATTAGCTACAGTCATCTGGGAACAATTCCCGGATGCACTTAATGCTCATCATTGCCAACTAGAAGGTGTCATTTAACTCCTAGCATTTCAAAATTCCATGTTTGCGAGTAGGTACCTTCAAACATAATAGCTGAAAGCTTTTATCTTCCCCAGGTGGCGTGTCTAATCCCCATTCTTTACACAGCAGTATTATGGCATGTCGTATCTAAACCTCCTAAGGCTGTGGAAACATCCTTAACATCTTAATTGGCTACAAGTCTTGTGGTACCTTCACTTTCCAGCCTCAGCAACACGGGAAAAGACTTTCTTAGTCTAGAGTCTTGCTCACAGAAAGGCTGCCCAGGTCTCCAGTCGGGACCGAGGCAGGGGCCGCCTGCAAGCCGTGGTCCCCCAGCCCCAGTGCCACTCAGGGGGAGCGATGGACACGGAGCCGTGACATTCCCCTGCCCTACCTGCGCTGCTGGGTAAACCCCTGCGGAGGGACGGGGCCTGACGGGCTGCCCCAGGCACGGCGGCGGGCGGGCACATTCTTCTAAGTTATGTGCGAGCACGAACAGGAGCGAGCTCGTGTTCCCCCTTCGCCCGAGCCCTGCCCGCAGCCCCGGGCACCGGCTCTGTCCCCTCCCAGGAGCCGCGTCCTCCCGCGGCCGGGGCAGGGGCTGGGGCAGGGCGGCCGCGCCCCCGGGCACCCCCGAGCGCCCGGCACGGC
>VYZQ01016277.1:0-16797 GCA_013400655.1 Mystacornis crossleyi | reverse complement strand
GGGCAACTGCCGGGAGCGCCCGGCTTGTGAGGGACCTGGGTCCCATTAAGGGTATTCCCGGTAAGGTGCCCCAAAGGCCACCTTTCCTGTGTCAATAGAAAATCTTAGCAATATCTATTTAAAAAGATTAAACTTATGCATGCATACAATATTTGCCAGTAACAATTGTGTTTAATTTTAGTTTGAGGAGGGGGCTATAACTAACCAAAGTACAATACTCTAAACTGTGTTTTGAAAACTGAAGTGCAAACTGAAATGAAAACTGTCATGCATTAAATTAAAAACAAAACAAAACGACAAAAAAAAATGAGACTCATGGTAGCCAGCACAAATATTACACTACATACTGAGCAAGGACTGGAGTTGAGAGAAGCATCAGCAGACCACAGTGCCCTGGGATCTGTGATTAGACCAAAAATGTGGGCTTCGACAAGTAAGCAGTCCTCGGGTATCTGCAGATCTTTGCTGTGAGCTGACATGCAGCTTTCCTGACTGAACACTTACTGCTGTGGTGATGGTCACACGTTCCTGGCCTTGGGCTGACAGCAGCGACACATGAGCACATGCATGGCCGGGAAGCCAAGGACCACCTATGAACGAGGCATGGTTGCCTTCTTGTTTCCTGGCAATTGTAAAAGGCATTGTGGGTTGTGTTTCTCTTTCCTTTCTTTTTACTAGTGTTGCCACAGGGTTAATATTTTTTTAAGCAACAGTTTGATTATTTTTTTTCACCTTCTTGCTTCATTGTGCTTTCGTCTTTATCTGGTGTTGCTGAAGCCTGAGCAAATATTTAAAATAATGAATGGGGAGACAGGTCATGGAGAAGCTGAAGTTCGTGTTCCAAGTTCCAAAACCTCTGAATTGAATGAGCCTTAGGTTTTCTGCAGCAGCCTATATACTTAAAAACTTCACGGTATTGAATAAGTTTCTAAACCCAGCTATTACTGTGTGAGGTTTTCTAAGCACTTCTGTGATTTGGCCTGTATTGTCTTCCTCTTAGCCTCATGTACATATAATTTGCCTGTGCTGAAAGTCTTATGCATTCATTGGTGTTTTGAATAATGATTAGGCTATATGTTCCAAGTAATTTTGCTCACAGAATTTTTCTTATAGGTCTAATGTTGTTAGAGTAGAGCCCTTTAGAAATATTGCATCAAGATTACTGCATAACACTTGGGAGCCCATGCTTATTGTTTGTGAGCCCTTTGGGAGCAGCCTGGTAGACCACCAGAAATATTCCCCCCAACATCATTCATTCAGAGTAGTAGCAATTTCTTCTAAGTGCAGGAATGCTTGTGCAAAGCAGAGAAATCATAAGCACCTAATATGAAGTGTTATCATCAGAAGTTAAATAAAGCCTTATGTCAAGTTTCTACATTTTGCTAACAAAATAATGGTGCAAACCGTGTGTGGCAGGCTGATTTTAAGAAGCTGGCTCATAATAATAAATCGTGTTTAGCTTATGTAATGATCTCAACAGGATATATTTCTTACACAAGGCTTTTCGCCCCCTGCACACTTCCTCCTGACCTGACCAAAACCAGGCTGGTTAATGAACTGTGTAATCTCTCAAAAGGTTCCCACATCATGTGGAAGAAGTTAAAAACACTCAGCCATCCTACAGGCTGCATTTTGAAGGCTCAGGATTGGCAGCTACGAGTGTGCCAGAGCCCACGCTCGCACACACTTGTACACTGCGATCCCCACCCTGGCACCTGGATGTCTTATCCATTCTCCATGGGTCACAGCGAGTGTATGCCAACAGTGTGGCACAGGAGCTCTGGCACATGCCAATAGTCATGGTGTGTTCTCCTGCCCTGCTGTGCCTGAGAGGCTGGTGAAGTTCGTTCCAGTCCACTGTCACTGCTGCTGTGCCATGCACCAGCTACACAAACCTTCATGCTCCAGACCTTCATTTTCCAAAGCAAACACACAGCTTTGTGTAGCTGACAGAAATGTATGCTTAAGCAGGCGTTCCTCCTTCTGAAAGGATGGAGACTTCAGTGAGTGAGGAGGCTGGGCATAAATGGCAGTGATCTGTGTCTGAAATTCTAAATTCTTATCAGAGTTGTCTTTTTAAATTGAAAACACATTAAAAAGACATCAATTTTAACATATTCAGAGTTGTCTTTCATTATCTACAAAATTACATTTGCAATTGACCAGCCACCAAAACACTTACTTCAGTGTCTCTTGGGAATGGTTGGCAGTGGTCTCTTCTGCTACAGTCTGTAATCCAGCAGGAAAAATGAGTGGCAGAAAGTAATAGTGGAGAAGGTAGAAAGGACCCTAACGTGCAAAATCTCTCAAATCAAAGCAGCTCTACTTTTTTTTATTATTATAGCTGATGTGGAAGAAGAAATCGTTTGCAGAGGTCGACTAAAAAAAGTTATGAGGAGGATGAGGGGAGGAGACCTGAGAAGGGAGAGGTACAAGTGTGTCAGTGGGAAAAAGGGCAAAAGAGTCTCCACTGGAGAGTGTGTGTGGCAAGAAGTTACTGTTGGAAACTTGCATTCAGGTTACAAAACCTAGTTTGTAGGAATCATTTTAATTTTTTGGTCACAATTTCATTAATCCTTATGGCAGTGGGGAGCGCACCATCTCGTGAGTTTTCATCCATCAGATCTACCCACAAATCTGTTGTATCTCATATATGCTACTTCTTCCTTCGATGTGTTAGTGATATACTGTCAACAATTTCCTTTGCTGAGATTATGCTTCCCCAGCATTTTACTTTTTGGTGTGGGGGCTGGTAGATTGCTTGTAGCAGAACTCTGTGAGGTTGAAAGAAGTTCAAATGTTCACTTATGATTCCATAGATGTTAACTGAAATGCTGTCACTTCAAATTTAATGTTTTTCAGATTGAACAAGGGGAAGTGTTTCAGGCTATCACTCTGCAACAAGGACATGTTCCTGCAGAAGCTATGCAAGATTGCTGAGTGTTTAACACCTGAGGTACATTAATTTTGAGTAACTAACAATGGCTGCATCTTTTCTTTGTTTTTCAGAATTGGTCTGGCAGTCTTATTGCAGCCTCTTTAACTGGTGCTTTTGGGTCGTCTTTTCTTTATGGTTACAATCTGTCGGTGGTGAACGCTCCCGCCGGGGTAAGTGACTGACTAAAGTGGAACTTAGTATCAGCAGAGGGCAGCCTTGTCCAACTATTCTGCTTCTCAGCATTCTGCCTTTGTAGCCCTCCTGATTACATAGCAGAAGGGGGTTAAATCTCATATAGTAACTTTCCATTGCCCATAACAACCAAACATGCTCCCCATGAGGTTTTCATACAAATTCAGTAGCTGTCAGAGAGCTAAATGCTGCTGTTGAGGTGAATGGGTGCACGTGGTTTGCTTCTCATTCCTTCAGGCCCAGGTTAATCCTAAATCTTCTTGCACAGTTTTATGTGATAAAGTATTTGTAATATCTGACTGGTGAGTATTCGGTAGCTGCATGCACACGTCCAGCAACTTCTGTTCATGTCATTCAGTTCTAGTGGGTTGCACAACATTTCATTCCCACAGTAGTGATACTATAGCTAATGCTTCTGGTTTCCTCCTAAATAATGGGCCTCTTCTTCTGTGTTTTGCTGTGATGCCTTGTTTGGTTCTGAATTCTAAACTCCTGGGTTGACCATCTATTGTCTGCAATATGTGGGATAGATTTGATGAATAGAGCACTGTGAAATCAGTATACAAAATCTGTGGGGATTTCATTAAAATATCAGTTATTACAAATGGAAATATAAACATTTGGTTTTTACACTGGCTGTCTAGCGACCCTCAATTTAGTCAAGTGCAGCAATAAGCAATTCAGTGGAGTTGCAAGCAACACTATTTTGAAAAGTAGCTAGTAAATATTTGGAATTAACTGTGGAAATTCCATTTCAAAATAGCTCCTTTCCAAAGCTAAGCTCCTTCTTTTATGAAAATCTCATATTAAAATCTTCTAGGCTAGATTTCCACCTAAGCAGGTTTTTCCTTTTAAAGATGGATGCAGTATTTATGCAAATAATGAAAGAAGCATATTTTTTAAAATTTATGTTTCATATGTGCATTTCTTTTGATACTGTTGACCCAAAGGTGTAGGAAGAGACTCAGTCTATAGAATGTTTTAATTGCTTATTTCATAACTTCTGGGAGTTTTCTTCAAGTTCCTGGTGTTTTATATACCAAAAATTCAAGGTTGGATAAATTGGATGTGAATTCTAGCGTGACATGTCCATGCATCACTTCACCTTGCTGTCATCAGTGGATAAACATGGCTTGAAAAAAATCAGCAAGAAGCCGTAATTCTGTGTTCACTGGTAGTGATGGTCTTGATGGTAAAAATCCTTCCTGCACTGTCTTGGGGCTGTCAACAGAGCAGTGAGAATAAGCCAATTTCTAAACTTTTAAGTACCATTTTAAAAAATGGACTATCCTGGTAGTCCGAGCTCTCCTGTCACTTTCTGCAGGAGTAAGGGAAAGAAAGGATGATAGGATGCACTCCTTGGCAACACTCAGACAGTTCTCTTTGAACCATGCATTAGATTACAAAGATGATCAGAGTGTGGGTGGGCAGGTTGAAAATGCAACCCAGTGACAAATGCTAAATTCCAGGGTTTGTGCTTAATAACACTTCCAGGATTGTCTGGTTTTGCTTGGAATTTTTAGTGTGGCTTTAGGACTGAAACTGGGCACTATGTGGATGGCTTTGGCCATACCATTATAGATATGCATGAAGCCTCCCTTGGTGTTTCAATGTTTGATTGAGAACTTTGTATCTTTCTAGTTCATGTTAAGCCATACATTAGCTAGGGCTAAGGAGCAGTCATACTGACAAGGAAGTTGTGTAGCTCAAGAATAAAATACCACTCTGTCCTCTGGCCCTCTCTCCAGCTCCGGGATTAATGTGTGTCATCCATTTGCCTACGACAGACCACTTTCCTGTCCCTGTCCCTGGAGCTGCAGTGACCAGGTTTAAGGGAAGAGCATAGGCTGAGGTCATAGCCATGGTGGGAAGCAGCGAGCCATACCAAAGCTGTGCTTCTCACAGCACAAGAAGAGGAACCTTTGCCCCATCTGTTTTCTCCTTTATGTTACTAAATCAGTCTGCTGCTAGGTGACCCTTTGGGAATACTGATGTGAGATGACTGAGAAATGCCAAAGCAGAGCATCTTGTAGCTCTAGATAACAGCAGCCTTGTAAGAGGTTATACTGGGAGTAATTCCTACAAGCTGTAAGCTGAGTTTCATTTATAAACTTGGTAGGACGAATAACTTCTTGTGGTGACATGCAGCTTACAGCCGACATTGGCAGAGGTCCTTCTCTCCATAGGATCCCGGCTATTTTCTGCCCCTGTTTACTTCAGTACAATTCCTCTTGATGCTGAAGTCCTCCAAACTTAGAGAAGGACTCTATGATCGTTTGAGAAGTAGTGAAAAAAGGCTTGATAATGACTTGACTAAAACACAGAATGTTTCCAGGATCCTGGAACGACCATGTCAGTAGGATGACTGAGCTGACGGAGTGAAGGAAGTTAATATAACACTTGTGTCCATTGTTGTAAATTCTTGTGTCCATTTTCCTTCTTTTTGACACAAGTTGTGTCAGCTCATTAAACCATGGGAATTCTGTAGTTCTCACTGGTGAGCTTTACTTCAAGTCATCTCATGAGGTAGAGTTAGTCTAAATTCCTGATTGTTGCAAGGGGGAAATAAGCTGCACATACTATGTTCAGAGCTGAGATTGCTTCCCACTCAGTTCCCTATAGTTCTGTGGGAAAGAGCATGGCCCATCACAGGTAGTATTCCCTGAGAAACCCAGAATTACAAGTCTCCAAGGGCTTGTTCAAAGAGTTACCAGAATTTATTGAAAACATATGGGAGCGTTTGGCAGTAGGAAGACAAAAGATTTAATTGAATACAAGCTGAAGCTGTCTCTTTCTGAGCTGAATTTCTACAGTTCATTTCATGGACCTATTGTGGGCAATGCCTGTGAAACAATGATGTGCTTTGTGCTCTGTGCGGGAAGCAAAGTCCCTGCTACTTTTTACTTCACAGCCCTTGCCCTCTTCCCGCAGGAGGCTGCAGCTCTGAGTTCCACTGGCACAAACATACAGCCTGCTGTGACAGCTGGTTCAAGTAGCTGTCACTGTTTGTGAATGACCTCTGTAACTACGGAAAATATTTCCCTTGTATTTAAAATATATCCATTAAATTAATATATATATATATATGCAACTATATTTATTCCTTATATTCCTCTTTCTCACCCTTGCACTACTATCATAATGAACTGAGGCAGTTGAGAAAATAAGATACTGATATCAGTCAGCTACCATTTTTTGTAGGCTTTGTTTAGGGGCTAAAATTTTTGTATACAGGTTTATGCCTTTAGTGTTCTTGAGATACCTGATAAAAACCCCAAAGGAGCCTTTCCACAGAATTCAGTGGATTCAAATCCAGTGGATTTGTTCTATCAGGTTTGTTTTGTTTCATGTGCATCTCTCGAAAACCTCTGTGTTTTACTGGCTTCCTATTTACTGGCAATGGGAATCCGGAGAGAGGTGCTGGTACAGGTCAGAACATCTGGTACTAGTGAGCATTGTAGTCTGTATTTTCTTTTCTTGAATATTTGCAGTTATTTGATGTCTCCTTGTAAATAACTAAGCTATGTTGAGAAAATCAGTCATAACACAAAGGGAGAGTAATTTACATACTATTTTTAGCCGTTATCATTAACAAGAAATGCTAATAGTGTTCTAAAAGTGTTTTCTCTTAGTATTCATTATTATCAGAAATTAATGTCAAATAGACAAGAAGATGTCTGAATCTAAATATAATCTGAGTATTGGTGTTAAAGAACTAAGATGCTACTACTTGATTTAATGGAAGATTCATTTGGAAGCTTACTGTGAGACTTCTAAATGATTCAAGCACCAAATTGACTTTTCTCCTTTATTTATTGTCAATGTTTTTTTAACTTTTTTTCCTGTCTGTTTAGATACATTTAAGATAGGATGGGAGAAATAACCCTGTTCTCCTTTTAATTCAGGGCACAGAAGTTTACTAGAAACTTGATAGATGGAAGACAAAAAATTGTATGTTCTACCTTCAGCTTTCTTAGGTACTTTGCAGATGGTGAAGTGATGATTCAAACTAAAAGCCCTCATATGTCCAATGCCAGACTTCAGGTGAAGTTTGACATTCCTAATTTGAACAGGGAAAATGTAATGGCTTATAATGGTGAGTCCTGTCCCAGAACAATTTAGGAGCTGTTACATTCTGAAGGAAACTGGAGAAGAAACTGCGAAAAAGTGCCAAGGTTAAACTTTTGGTACTGTAGAGCTTGAGAGCTTTTCCCAAGTGTGTTATACCCTTCTGCTGTAGTGACTGCAACAGCCTGGTACTGCATCCTTCTCCAGAGCATCAGGCAACACGGTGGCCTTTCGTTGGTTTTAAAACAGGAGCAACGTAAAAACAAGGAAGCTTGACTAAACAGAAAGTAAATAGGTGATGTCTCTGCAGGCGATACAGAGAGTATGTTAAGATGCTGGTCTGGAGCTATGACGCCTTTACCTTTTATAAAGATTAAGAACTTGGTGGAATTAAACATCAGGGGAGGGAAGTTGTTAGAAGGCAGACACCCTTCAAAAACCTGCAAGTGTACTCATGTGAGGAAAGCAGAAGAAGAATGTAAATTTTGGCACATTGAAGGCTGAAGAGTCATCTGGTTCTGGACTTTCTTGTCAACCTGCAGGGATTTTCCCCCACCTTGTTTGTGACTGCCTTGTTGTTGCATGTGTATATGCTTGGACTGATTCAGTTAGTTTTATTGCAGTTGTATCACAAGTGAGGCCCCATTTTTTGGAGGAGGGAGACAGAAGAGCTAGAGTGATTCCTGCAAGGAACCTACTGGGGGTTTTTGGTTTTAAATTCTGTTTCTCTCAGTTGTATTCTTAAAATGTTTTTATATGTATTTTTATGATGTATTTTCTTTCAGTATATCAAGAAGTTTTACAACGAAACTTGGGAGAGGAGATATGGCTTCTCGGTGGATGAAGGCACACTGACGCTCCTCTGGTCCATAACCGTTTCTATTTTTGCCATTGGTGGCCTTGTGGGTGCCATTATTGTTACCCCAATTGTGAAGTTCTTTGGAAGGTAAGGGTTTTGGAAAAATTGCATTTCCTAAAGTAGTTTCTCACTTAGTCTCTCTAGAAGGTTTTACTTTTATTAAAAAAAAAAAATCTTTAAATCCTGAAAACTTACTGTGCATCATTTGAATCACAGAAACCATTTGCTCTGAATGGGCAGTGGGTTGAGATGTCAAGGAAGGTGACTTGCCAAGAGTGCCAAAGGAAAACACCATAAAATAGAAAAGATTTCTCAAAGGACTGGCAGGTTCTTGTTTCAAGAGTCTACTGAGTACCTTACTGTAAACAAACAAAGTTGTCAGTGTATCTCATTTGCTTCTTACCAGCATTTTTTGTCATACAGTAATAAAAATTTGCTCTTTTTTCCATCCTTGTGTCAACTTAAAATACAGTTTGGAGAACTAGACTAGGATGAAGTTCATGTATGGTCTTCCCCAAGAAGCGGGAAATGCCATCCATGTTCTGTACAATGCAGTATTTGACCAAGCCTTGATCATAGAGAATATGAGTATTTTAGGAGTGTTTGTGTTGGTGTGTTTACATTTGTTCTGCAGGTCCTAGGTAACTAGGTAATTCTGTCAAGTTTTTGTGTCATAGAGTCTTTCAAAGAGAATTTAAATGGTAATTTATAATTTATCTGTATTTAGAAAGGCATGAAAGAAACCCCACCATTGTAGCATTCATCATAACTGCTCATTTTCCTTAATTTTAAATTCAATATAATTTGATATTTTTTGGTCAGTTAAATCACAGGAGAACGTCATCATAGAGGCTTAAATATAAGTATAAACCTTCAATGTTCTTACTTCTCTGTTTCATATTTTGACTATTTCCATTAGATTGTACTTCCTAGGTCTATTTGTCATTCTCTCAACTCGTCCATATCTCATTTTTCATCTCGAAGTGTGTATTTTCAAGTTCTTCCATTCATGCTTACAGCAAATCAGTATTCCTAGATGTTACCCGTTCTTCATGAATTTATTTTGTCACTTCAGCACTTGATTTTCAATAATTAAATATTTTACATAGTCACATTATAATTTTTTAATGTTTTCGATTTCTTCTTCCAAACCATACGTTTGGCTTTAACACACTGGTTAGAAATACTAAACTGTGCCTGACTCAGACTGGTTAATTCCCAGAATATTGCTGAGTCTTTATTAAAATAAAGTGAAGTAAAAATGGCTTCACAGAAGGCTTGAATTTTCAGTGATGAGTAGAAGAGCTTTGTGAGCAGGTTTGTTAAAATGGTGGCTGATGTCTGTCATAGATACACCACTTTGACTGGAGCTGGTCAGATTTCCAGGGCAGACCTTTACACTTGCAGACTCTGCCCCTATTGATGATGTTTATCTCCATTAAGCCATGAAAACAGCTCTGTTATAGATACAGTGGATGGGTGCTGGAGCAGAGATGGGAAGAGGCTGTGTGGATAAAGGCTGCTCACCAAGGAGTGGTTCTTGAGTTTGCTGTTCCCACCGCAGTGTGTTTGTCTGGTCTAGGAACCCAGACTGACGCATCATTATGGTAATTGAGGAGCGCATTGTGAAATGTTGACAGAACAATAAAACACTTTGCTGCTAAATTGCTCAAGTGTAGTTCGGAGGGTTGTATGTATGATGAAGCTGAGCTCCATTTACACTGACACAGAATAATGAGTTAAGGGGGATTAAAAGCATTAGTCAGAAATAATGTGTGGCTTTACAAGAACAATTTTGAATCATATTGCTATAAGAGTAAAAACATAAATTCCAAATTACTGGATTCCTAAGCCCTATTTGCTTCAAGAGATGTGTAGAGTAATTTTTTTCAAAGGGAACCTTCATTCACATAAACATAATTCCCATGATCAGATGTGGCTTTGACATTTCATAGTTTAAATTCTCCTCTTCTAATGAAGAGGGTCTGATGTTGTTTATCCTGAGCACCCAGACCAGTATGCTCAAGGGATTGTCTAGGTCAGTGCTAGGGACATATTAGGCTGAGCATCACAACAGGCTCCTCTCCTCCCTCTTGGTACCACAGCCAGTGGTCACATTCAGTTCCTTCAGTGAGAGAAAGGACAGTGCAAGTGGTTGAGGTCACTGTGCAGCAACTTCTCTGTGCCATTCCTTGCTCCTCACTCCTCCCGTGCTCCAGCGGGTCCCCATGGACCACAGTCCCTCTGGAGATGTCCCTGCCCAGGTCTGGATCCCCCTCTCCTCCACTGACCTGGTTATTCCCTCTCTCCGTTTCCTCACAGAAGCCACCCCTGCAGCCCCTTCACTTCCAAAACCTTGCCACAGACACCACTTTATATAGTAACACCCTAACAGCATGTTTTCTTGTTTTCATTTCCTTTCCAGCCTTTTGTTGTTTTTTTTTTATCATGCTTAGTTAAGCTGTGCTTTCCTCTTCTCAGCTGCATAGTATGAGGGTTTGCTGGCTAACTTTTTCTCAAAAAAATACGTACTTTGTAGTTTTTATTTAAATTAAGGGAGAAAAAAGTAGCATCTTCAGATGAATGTATAAGACTTGTTTGACCTGAATGAACATTTTATTTCCATTTTTGGCATTATTTATATAACTTCATTATTTATATCACATCTCAGAGTGTATATCCGTTTGAAAAACCTGTTTCAAATAGTACAATCATCACTCTTGACAGCTATTTTGTATAGACTTTAAATGATTTGTACCTCACATTTCAATCTTTAAGCCATGTTATTCATTCAGTGTTCGAAACTCACTAGAAAGCAGAGGGAGTAATTAAAAATACAAGTATTAAAAATATTTTATTTTGAAATTGTATGCATCTGTTGTGAGAAGTTGGGTGACTTATTCAATGGGTGTGAGATTTCCAGTTGATACCCACATGTTGAAAAGAGTGAGAACTGGTGGGTCAGTTTGTCACCTGCTCTAGAAAGGAAAGGGGTAGACTGTCTTCCTGGTCATTTGTCTTCTTTTGAGTGAGTCCCTCAGACTTGAGCAGAAAGTTCTGAGAGATGAAAACTGAAAAGAATTAAGCCATTGGCAAATGAGAAATTTAGATGTTTTTGAAATTTTAAAATGTATTTTTGTGATTTTGTTTATATTTTTTAACTAAGTAATAATTTGCCATAAAGAGTATTTATTTTATTTGAAAAAAAAATAATGTTTTATTTAACTGTTAGAGAATGAAATAATTTTAAAAGTGGGGAAGAAATATGTAAATCTGTATTTTGGTTAATTCCAAAAATTTTTAGAAAAGGGTTGATTTTTATAACTTGAATGAGCCCAAATGTTTTTTCTAACCCTACAAGTAGGAAATAATTTTCCTCAATGTATGTTTTTAATATTAAGGATTTAAGGATGAATTACAATGACATAGATAACATCACAGTTGAGAAGTTTTCCAAGTGGTAAAAACTGTATGTAGCATTAAGTACCTGTAGTTATATCAGCTTATTGCTATTTGAGGTATATTCTTTGGTTACTCCATACAGACATCTATCCAGAGTGTGCTTATTTATATTCATGTTTAGAGCCTCAGGCCTGGCACTTGTGTTTTTAGGATGAGTAGGACAGCTCCTTGCTGTGCTTTTGAAGTACAGCTCTTCGGTTATCTGTGTTATGTTTTCTTTTAAACTGTGGTATAGGTTTGAAACTGTATCCACGTGGGTATAGTGCTGTTTTCAGAACTCTACACAACACCTCAGAGGCAGTGTTTTTTAGGCACTTTTTATTTTAGATATTTAAGAGTAATAGCCTAGCATGCTTCTAATATAACTAGATTTAACTGCCATGATGCTGGTTTCTACCTAAACCATCTTTGCCTTTTAGGAAAAGGACATTGCTCCTCAATAATGTGTTTGCAGTGGCAGCTGCGTTGTTGATGTCCCTGTCCTTGCTGGCAGGGTCATTTGAAATGCTCATACTGGGCCGCATTATCATGGGGATTGATGCAGGTAAGCTTTGGTCACACTCCACATGTCTGAAATGCTTGTGCCCTGCACACCCTTTCTCCTCTTCCCTGGTTATAACTTGCTTTACACCAAAGAGGCATTCCAGCGACTAGCTGTAGCCACTGTGATTTCACTGGGACAAAATGGCACACTGAGGGCTGGAGGATCTGGTGTTTGGAGGAGACACTGGAATGGATGTTCACCACTGCTAACAATGCTGGTTTTTCCCCCACCTTTCCTTTTCCAGCCCGTGTAGAGTGTATTTGTTTCCAAGCCATGAAAATCTCTTGGCTAGGAGACTGTATTATGCTTATTTAACACTTCTTGTTGCTGTGGGTTTAGAAGTTGTCGGATCCCATGCTAATACCTACAGTACTAAGGAAGGTTTGGTATCTCATCAATTGCTCCTAGCAATATGGCCTTCCCAGTTTGAAAGTAAACCACGGAGGCACTGCAGCACCAGAATAATCCTGCAGCTAGAAGGAAGGGTCTCTGCTAATTTTTATCTCAGATTACCACCAAACAACCAAACTTCTGGAGTTGTGCAAACATTGTCATTGTACTGACCAGGGTCATGCATTTGTTTTTTCCTGGCTTTAAGCAACATTCCAGCTCTTATTTTATGCCTATTGTGAAGAGTTCATTGCAGCTGTAAGCCTGTATTGAGAGGAACATCTGCTAATACTCTTTACAATAAAAATACTTCATCTGAGAGTGTCTACTCTGTCTGACTGATGCACTGGGGTTTTTTTCCTTATCTGCACCGGTGCTAACATGATTTTGCTTGCTTTGGGATGAGCAAATTTAAAACACAAAATCTGTTCTCCTGGAGATTCTCATCTATGAGTAACCTTTGGTGCTTCACATCAAAAAGCAGCCTACGCACATTGCTGTAGATCTGTAACAGATAATCAATCCCATAGTTATTAAATGGTGTGAGAGTAATTAGACATGCAGGGAAAATAATTCATATTATCTGTGGATAGATATAATTCTGTTTCTTGTGTGGTTTTTTATGCCACCCTTGTGAGCAGATTACCACTCGGACTCCTTTCAATAAAAATTTGTTGCATACTGGCATAATGAAAAGATGTGTTAACTTAATATACGGGTTTTGTTCTTCCTTTGTAGGCATTTCCTTAAGTGCCCTTCCCATGTATTTGAGTGAAATATCTCCTAAGGAAATCCGTGGTTCATTGGGTCAGGTCACAGCAATTTTCATTTGCATTGGTGTTTTCACTGGTCAAGTTTTGGGGCTGCCAGAAATATTTGGGCAAGTAAGTATTTCACAGACCTTTTCTGTCAAAGAACACAAGCATGCTCTAAGTGTCATATTTTCATACTTTGACTGGATTCTCTACAAAGGTGGAAAACAGAAACTTTTTTTTTTTGTTTTGAAGCACTTTGAAGAGTAGTCTCCTCCATGTCCTGTAAAAGCATGTACATGAGACTAAGTTTGGTAGATGTGGCCAGCAGTTTCAACAGTTTGAGTGCCTTATGTGTGTCCATATGCAGATTCCCTTCTCCCCCTTTCTTGAAGTACATCTATTCTTGAAGTACGTTTTCTTGAAGTACATCTATTTTTGCCAGTTTCCAGTTTCTTTGAGCACCATGGAAATGTTTAAGAGTTTTTATATTTATGATTTCTAATTTTTCAGTATGAGATAGAACTGGAAAAGGCTTGGGTAGAGTTACTCTGAGAACCTGAATAGGGAGACTCTTGCTTAGTGATTATAGTGTTCCTTGTAATGCAATCCTTACTTGTCCTTCTTTTAGACTAAGTGATAGAAGAGCAGAGTTAACACACACCTTTATGGAAAGATTATCTATTCAGATAAGAGTCTGTCTTGCTGTCATAGGCTGAGATTAACTTGGTGGCCACTGGATGTCATTGTTACTCTGAATAAATGAACTCGAGTTTTGTTCAGGCTGGCAGCTGGAAATACAGAATCACATAATGGGTAAGTTTGGAAGGAACCATGGTAGTCATCTGATCCCACCAGATATTTTCCCTTCAGAGATGAATCTTCAAGGCAGCGTGGAGGAAATATCTGCAGCAATCCTCTCACAGTGAAACTTGAACCCAGAATCCCTTCTGACAGCCAGAAAAAATAGTAAACAGATGAAAAGTGAGAGAAGCTTGTCCTTCTCTGTCCATCCAAATGCAATTCCTTTGTAAATACATAATGTCGTCCTTCCCGACGCTATTATTTTTGTCTGACCAGCTTTCTTATTCTGTCCATTTATCTGTTGAGTTCTCCTGAAGGCAAATGATTTGATTCAACTCATCCTTTACTGAGGGCTAGATTTCTCCCCTGCCCATCCAAAGCAATAGATTTTAGGAAAAGACTTAAAATGGCTTTTATTGTGTGGCTTCTACAAATGTGCCTTCTCTTGCCTTGGAAGCCAATCTGTTACAAATGAGTGTATGAAATGACGAGGCCAATTGGAGTGCTTAGATGCAAATTCTTATTCCTTGATTCAGCTCATTCTTGCTGGTTTTATTTCTTTTCTTGGCTTCCTTTCATCCCCATTATTGCCACTACCAAATTATGGAGGTAATGTTTCTGCTTCTACAACCTGCTTTAGTGTGAAGTTAATTAATATTGCACCGTTAAAGAAAGACATCAATTTATGTAAGAAGAAATATGTTTTATCTGTAAAATTAGTAATTTTCAAGATGGGTAACATCAGCATGTAAAAGGAGCAAAGTTTTCGCTGATGTGAATTACATATTTCCAGCCAATTTATTGGAGGCAGCTTAAAGACTCTAGTTGGGTTTGTGGGTAGGTTTTTTTCTTTTAATTTCTCTTGACTTCAGTCAAGCCGGGATTTTCTTGCCTAGCTTTGTGGGGTTCCCATTGAAACTCCTTCAGTGGGAGGTAGTTTTTATTTTGTTGCTCTGTAGTTGTTTATTTCTTGCCAAAATTTGTTATAAATAATACTAGTTACAAATACTTGTCTTCTTCATGGTTTCATAAGTTTTCTGCTGAGCTCTGTCATGTATCTATCACTTGTAAACTGAGCAAATATCTAAGAGGTTATTAACCATAGTATCTAAGCATTGATGGTTTTGAAGAGGGACAAAACCAGAGATGGGTGTCTTGATGGAAGAGACTTTCTGAAAAAAATGGACATGAAAAGAGCTGTCAGCATGGCTAAGGTCCTGTCGTGTAAGACGAGGTAACATCAACATTGTTTGTGGTCAAGTAAATAGAGGGAAGGGAGAGGAAGTGACTGCACTGTGTTAACACAAGAAAGAGGGAATAGAGCAGTTTAATCTCAAAGACAATACAGCTACAAGAATGATTTTTTAAAATATAATGTGAAGATTTGCATATTGAAATTCATCAGAGTGATGTTTGGAACAGACTCCTGGCTGAAGTTGCTTGAGCAGAAAATTTAAATTTTAAATTGGAGTTTGATGCATTTATGTGGATTATATGAGGTTGTTGCCTTCAGTGGTTCTGTAGAAGCTTCTCCACAGGAAAGGAAAGTGTTTATGTTGGCTGTGGGGCATAGCGTTAACAAGCATTTATTAACAAACTAAGTGATGATTTCCTCTGTTATCAAATGCAAAAGTGTCACTTTAAATGTGGAATTTTGATAAAAATAGCTCTGAAACAATGATTATTACTTGAGGCAATTCAAAAGTCCTTACTGCTTTTTGTATCAAGTAGGTTAAGCAGCCCTAAAGTGATTTTTTTTTAGCAATCTTTTTTTGTCAAGATCAGTCAAGGTGCAGAGGGAGGCATGTGGGCAGCCCAGGTGCAGTGCTGAGGGGCAGTGGTCAGCTCTGGTTGGGTTACTGGCTTAAGGCTGGTTGGCTGTTTCCTATCCCTTCAGCTTTCCCAAGCTATCTACTGGAAGTGCTGAGGATCGACAATCTTCTCATTTCCTTCTAATACCCCTTCATGCCAGTTCTGTCAACTTATTGTCATTATTTTTTTTGATCATCTGTTATTTATCCCTTAATACCTTTCTGCTTTGTGGTTTTATTCGCTATTTTCTACAGTGCGCTTCCTTTCTCCTCCCTCTATCACTTGTGATCTTTGTGTTTCAGGTTAAACTTCACCTCCTTTAGTAACACAAGCTCTTTAATCTCTTTCTCATCCTGTAAGCTTTCCTCTGGAATAATTCTTGGTTTATACAGCTAACCCAGGTGAAATTATACTTTTAAAAATAGAACTATATTAAATATTTCCAGTTTTTCCTGGAAATGTTTTGTCTGAAATATTGCAAAAATGCATTTAATTCTTTTCTATGTCCTGCCATGTTGACATGAACTAGACAAATATGACTATGTCCAATTTTTAAATTAGAGTATAAAAGAGCAAATGCAACCAAAAAATTGCAATCTAATAAAGATTCTAACACTTAAATTCAGGCAAATTTTTTTATTCTGAATATATAGGATTTTATCATAGTTGTTTCCAAAGGTACCAGTTTTAGAATGTGTTTTTTCAGTATGCAGTGCTTATCAAGAGTGATTATTTGATGGAGAAAATCTGCAGTTGTGACAACAGTCTTCTGCTGCAGTGACTTTATCTCCTTACTTGCTTTACACAATCCTAATTTCCTCCCATCCAACAAATCCCAGCAATGCTTTTTATTCAAAATTCTGATTCTTATAGGTCTCAACCTGTGAGAAACCATATCTGCTATATCTCCTCTGAAATTTGGGAAATTCCACAATGGTAAAGTGGGTTGGTGATCAGAGTGCAGAGCTCAATGACT
>VYZQ01016276.1:15172-27822 GCA_013400655.1 Mystacornis crossleyi | reverse complement strand
ACACACACACACACACACACACACACTCTTCATGTTTATATATATACTTTTTGTTATATATATAACAACTTTGTGTTATAACAACTCTGTATAATAAAACCAGAATTTCTGGATTCCAAAGGGTTTTCTGACTTCCAGGCTGTTCCTAAAAAACTAGTTCTCAAGAATACAAATACCAATAGACTCATAGTCTGTGAGATCAAAAGGAAATACTGTCATCATCCAGTCAAACCGTCTTTTACAGCGTCAGGCTTAATTTCTATTTGATGCAGAGTGTAGGTTTTAGAAGTTTTCCAATTTTAATTAAAACTGCCAGCAATTCAAAGTATCCAGACGTTTTTAAAATGTTCTAGTTTTGCTTTATGCACAGTTATTTAACTTCAACTTTCAGCCATTTCATACTCCTGTAAGTATTTGTGAGTTTGAAGAATACTCCTGTGCAGCAGTTTGATGACCTGCATATGTGTTTGGACACTATGAGCTAAATAACTTCTTTCTTCAGCTAGGAAGACATCCTAATGCCACTTCTTGTGGATCTGTTTTTCTCTTCATCATATTTGGGCTTCTTTCTTGGGTCCTTGCTGTATTAACACACTTCCCTTGCCTTGCATGAAGGAGACTAGCAATGAGATTTGCAGCCCTGCTCAGTGCAGATGCTTGGTAAACTTGCTTGTCATTTTGTGAGCCCAAGTACATTCTGAAGGGGTAGAATGAAGAAGATATTTGGATAAATGTTGGCATTGTGAGAGACTGAGATAGCTTATCATGTCTTTTGACTTTCATGCCATTCTGGCAAATAGTGGAGGTGCAGTCAGGTGATTTTAAGCTGTTTCTGATGCTAATATATGTTTGTTTATGCACTAAAGTCCAGTTTTGCATTTCAGCCCTTTCTGTCAGCAGGTAAAGGAACTGGATGAATGATTAAAGATAAAATAACAGTAGTAATAGGAAAGTTTATGAAAACCATTGCAGTTTTTGAAACTTCTGAAATGCCTTCCCTGATGAGAGCAGACATCTTCTATAGCATATCCAGGATTCTCTCAAACAAAACTAGTTTGTATACTTCAGAAAATACGTGTTTGCACATTTGAAGTTTATCTTGGTTAGCAAAAAAAAATTGTTTTACTAGTACTGAGAGAATTCCTAGAGTGTAATCATATGAAAAAATCACATTTGTATTAGACCATTTGAAGTCCTTTTATCCCAATGGAAGACAGTGTAGAAGTAGCCATAAAGATTGCTATCAAATGAAATAAACATAGATGAAAGAAATTTTGTGAAGACTGTAGAGACCACATGCAATGCTGTAAGTCATATGATTGGAGACAAAAAAGCTCTAGTATATGCAATTTAAAAATCTGTCCCATAAATGATAGCCATAGATATAACAATCTTTATTTCTTTTTCTCAGTTTAGAATATGACAAGTGTTGTGAATTATGAATCCATGACAGAGTCACTGTTGTGGGCATGCTTCAGTTGCCAGAATGTGCACAGAGACCATCCTGAAGCTGCAAAACAGCGATGTTACCCTTGGTTCAGCTGGCGCTTTAAAATAAATGAAAGTGACCAGCCGGTTTGTTAATCAGGCATCATCCAGCCTTTATGTTGTCTGATAGGCAGAAATTGAGAGATATGGCCTCATTGGAAGTGCTGTCGCATTTTGTGAGGTGTGAGATTAATAGTTCAGTTGAAAAAACATTTGTCTTTCTGTCGCCTACTGACTGTAGGAAAAGAACTTCAGTTATTTTACATATACTTGAGGGTTCGACTGCAGTGCTTTCTTAGGCTGGCTGTATGTGTCTTTCACAGGTAGATTTTGGCAGTTTATTTTGAATGGTGATGATAATGATGTCTAAGAGGGGCGGTAATGAATCTTTTAATAGCAGTGAAGTTCATTGACATCTGCAAGACTGGGTTGCAGGACAGAAAAAGACAGCTTGTTCCACATGTAACTGCTAACAATTCTCTATTGACTTGAAGTGATAGATCAGAGACAAACACACTGACCATGAAAGAGTGGTGGTCCCCAATGCTCAGTGCTGGGATCAGCCCTGTTTAGTATCTTCATTGACAGCCTGAATGAGGGGATCAAGTACACCCTCAGCAAGTTCACAGATGACACCAAGTTGGGTAGGAGTGTTGGTCTTCTGGAGGGTAGGAAGGTTCCACAGAGGGATCTGGACAAGCTGGATCAGTATGTTGAGGCCAATGGTATNAAGAGGAGGATCAGCCTGCCTAAGCCTGGAAGAAGTGAGAGAAACCATTCTCAAATTATTACTCAGGAGGAGCAAGTAAAAGATAAAATATGCGTAAGATGTTATACATCATTTATATGTGAAGAAAAACTAAATTTAAAGTTATCAAGGCCAACAGCATCCTAGCCTGTATCAGAAATAGTGTGACTAGCAGGAAAAGGACAGTGATCTCTGGATTTTGCACTGGTGAGCCTGCACCTCAAGTCCGGTGTCCAGTTCTAAGCCCCTCGCTCCAAGGAAGACATTGAGGTGCTGGAGCAAGTCCAGAGATGGCCAGTGAGGCTGGTGAAGGGTCTGGAGAGGAGATCCTATGAGGAGCAGCTGAGGGAGCTGGGGATGTTAATCCTGGAGAAGGCAGACTAGAGAAGACCTTATTGTTCTGTATAACTACATGAAAGGAGGCTGTAGGAAACTGAGAGCTGGGCTTTTCTCCCAGGTAACAAATAACAGGATGAGAGGAAATGGTCTCGAGTTGTGCCAGGGGAGGTCTAGATTACATATTTGGAAAAAGAAAATATTTATGGAAAGGTTTGTAAGGCATTGGAACAGACTTCCCAGGGGGTCACCATCCCTGGAGGTGTTCATAACACCTGTGGAAATAGCACTAAAGGACATGATTTAATGTTGAACACAGTGGTGGTGCTGGATTGATGGTTGGACTTAATGATTTCAAGGGTCTCTTCCAACATTGGTGATTCTATGATTCTATGTAAGAGTAATTATCAAAGTGTGCTACAAAGGCATCTGAAATGCCAAGGAACTACGGAAATGGGGTGCTGTAAAAATATGCCACTGATACTTCCATAAAGTGTAAAACTCAACAAAAATCTAAAACTGAAGCTTAGTAAAGCATTTTGACTCAATTCTGAATTTTAAATACTACTTCTAAGTATATGCTATAAGCAGAGTCAGTTTGAAAAAAAAACTATCCTTTTCTTTTGATTAAGGATAGACAGTAGCAAGACAGGCACAATCAAATAAACCCAAATGGGATCAAGTTTTCCTGTGGTTTAAAGTACTCTGATCAGAAAACTACTTAATTTGATATTTAGTATATGCTCTGTGACTGAATTTTTCTCTGGCAGACTTAAGTGAAAAGTTTCCTTGTTGACAAAACAACATTAAGGAAGAGTTCTGGAAATAGGCTGAGTTATTTGTGATACTTTCTTACTTTCTACTAAGGGGGTTTTGGTCAGTGAAGAGACTGCTCAGGAGATGTATTTACTTTAGTAAGTCCAGTATACCACTGATGGACATTACATATCACTTAATTATGGAGTACTTTTACTGTCTTACTAGTTCTCAGTGAATTTTCTAAATGGCAGTTGAAACCGTGGTAAACTATTGACTGAATCAACACTTTTGGAATTACACTGGTATTTTTGATATTTGAATTTAACCCTGTGGGAGAGATTTGTCTTCCTAAGATGTCATTAGGTGAGTTAAGGCCATCTTAAATTAGCACATGCAGATGTCAGAAGGACTTAAATGATTTATGACATGAGTTGAAGGACTAACCTAAGGAAAGAAAAAGAACACATCAGAAATTTCTGCAGTTTTTTAAAAATATACATAATAATTGCTACAGTAATACAAACATGAAATCCAAGATAGTTCAGCTGCCAGATGTTAGATTACAAAGCTAATGAAGTTTAGAGAGCCTAAAGTTTTATCCTCTAGTGGACACTGGATCAGCCTTTTGGTTTATTAAGAACATGCAATTTTAGGCCTAAGTTAGATGGAGTTGCGACATACAAGTTTACATTCGGAGTGATATTAACACTAATCCTCCCGCTATATTGAAATTCAAGATGATTACGTTGTCCCAAGACTAGGTATTTCTAGATACTAACATTGTATTCAATGGTGTAAGCAGAGCTTTAGGTACTGTACCAGGCAGACCTATCAATTAGAGGTCTATTAAAATTGTTCAAAATCGTGAGCTTGTAGCTCTTGAGTTGTTACAAGGTGAGGTGTATGAACTGTGGCTAAAAATTATGAACCACCTTGTATAAACATAGGAGTTGCTTTTACGCTTGCACTGTAAAGACTTTTCCTCATTATTCCAAGGCTCAGTTATTTTAGAAACTGAACCAGAACATCTGAGCTGGTTAGTGCACTTCAGACCTGAGGGAGGGAAGAATCCCTAACTGCTTTAGATGCTTGCTGTTTGCATATGACAGCTGGGGCTGGTGCTGCTGGAAGCTACTGGCCAGGAGCCCAGGCTCCCTGAAACTTGTTCTCAGCTCTCCCACAAAACTGCTGTGTGATTTCAATCCTGTAATTTTGAGCTGCTTTATGGTCAGCTGTGGTACAACACTCAAGAAGGGAGGAGGTTGGGCAGTGGCTGTAGCCACGTTCACTTATCAGTTACTACAGTAACTATCAGTTATTACCTGTGAATAGAAAACCTGTCAAGACTTCCCCAAGGAGAGAAATTGTGGGTCCTTTTCCCTTTGATTGTTCCCTGATTTTCCAGTTATCCATGAATCCTGGCCAGCAATAGATATGCTGAGCTTCGCCAGAATTTCAGTGTGATGCTTTCGCCCTTGCCAGCAGCTCTAGCTGCTATTAAACTGCCTTGGGACATAGCCTGTCTTCCTTCATCACTAGCCAGGCTGTTCCCTTTTCTCTTCACAATTTATTCCTCTACAATCGTGTTCATAAACAAAGAAGACTTTCTTGCCACATAGTTTTAGGCTGGTATGTATGAGTTTATGTGAAGAGCTTGTAGCTCTAGGGGCAGGAGGGCTACAAGGGAAAGGCAAAAGACATTTCAGTTACTTTAAAATGCTTAGCTGTGAATCCTTGTACCTTGTGGATGTCGAAGTATGGTTATACTGCTGCAATTGATCACAAATATATAGCAAAGAAGATAAAAACCACTTAAGTCATATCAAGACTGACTGGCTTTTCTATGGCTATGAGGTGGAAAAATGTGCATTGAATTTCAGCTTTGGTCCATGGGAGACACTGCAGTAGCTTGGCTTGCTGTTGTGCAAGATATGTTTCTTTGGGTTTAAGTGGTAATTTCAAGGATTATCTGCTGTCTTTTCTCCTCTGCTTTTCTGGTTTCTGCTCAGTCTGTATTAACATCTGTTTCTTGTTTTATCTTGCTTTTTTTTCAGAATCTGTAGCATAATTATGACAACTGCTTTGATTGTGGATTGTCATTGACCTTTCTGGAGAACCACTTTCTCAGTCAGCAAGAATGCATCACATAGCACGGCTGGAGTCATTCACTTTTTATCCAACTTTAAACCCCTACATTTGTGAAATGGTATCTGCAATAATTTTCCGTGATCTTGATCTGTGTGAACATCTGCTTTACCAACTGTCTTCATCTATTTTTATGGTGCAAACTGGCTGTTGCTATTGTGAGTCAAAGAATAATAGGTTAAGAAAATAGCTGGGATTTTAATTATGATCAAAAAACTGACACAAAATTCTTCTTAAGATGAGTAGTCCGATTTTTGGGGGTCTCACTTTTGTGACTGCACATAGATAGCAAGAGGTGTGTTAACAGTCTTCATCACCTCTCCTGCATTCCTGAGTAATGGCTTGGGTCTCAGTTGTTCACTAACCTGGGTGTGCCAAGGCCCTTGGATATTGATATGTCCTCCTACTCACCGTAACCCTAAATCGGCCTTTTGGTTTCCTTACAAGGTGAAATGCAAAACCAGAATGTTGTCAAACGATACACTTAAGTAGAGCTGGTATTACAGAAAACTTCATGACAGGACAACTGAAGTATCTATTGGTTTTGTTGGAAACATAGAATCATACAATTGTCTGGCTTGGAAAGGACATTAAAGGTCATCTCATTCAACTCTCCTGCCACAGACAGGGACACCTTCCACTAGAGCAGGCTGCTCAAAGCCCCATCCAACATGGCCTTGAGCACTTCTGTGGATGGGGGCATCCACAGCTTCTCTGGGCAACCTGTTCAGTGCCTCACCACCCTCAGAGTAAAGAACATTCACCTTACCTAATATCTGATCTAAACCTATTCTCTTTCTATTTAAAACCATTACCCCTCATCCTATCACTATACGCCCTGATGAAGACGCCTTCTACATCCTTTCCATAGGCCCCCTTCAAGAACAGGAAGGTTGCTGTAAGGTCTCCCCAAAGACCTTCTCTAGGCTAAACAATCCCAACTGTCTCAGCTCTTCCTCACAGCAGAGGTTCTTCAGTCACCTGATCATTTTTATGGCCCTCCTCTGCCTGTCTTATGCTGAGCACTCCAGAGCTCGATGCAGCACTTCAGAGACTGAAGTAGAAGTGTCTTTTGATATAGCCCAGCATACAGTTGGCTTTTTGGGATGTGAATGCACATTGCTGGATCATGTCCAGTTTTTCATCCAACTATATGTCTTAAGTCCATCTCTTCAGAGCTACTCTCAGTCTGCTCATTAACCCTATATTGAAGTTTGGAGTTACCCCGACCCAGGTGAAGGACCTTGCACTTGGTCTTGTTGACGTTCATGTGATTCACATGGGCCCACCTCTCAAGTCTGTCAATGTCTGTCTGGATGGCACCCCTTCCCACTAAAAGAGGAACTGTTAGAGCAATTTTTCTTCTGTGGCCTATTCTGGGACAGCACCGTCTCATATTCTGTCTCTGAGAGTGCCATCCTCACTTCTGTCCTTTTGTGGCAGGGTCTTTCAGAACTCATACATACAGGAGTGTTGAGGGTCTTTAGGCAAGTAAAGAATGAAGTGTAACATATGCAGCATGAGACCATCCTAACTGGGAGGGAGGATGCAATCCGTCTGTAGGCAAATTCCAAGTAACAGTGCTACATTGCTGTTCAGTGCCTGTTTTCCATATGATAAGGTAACCCCTTTTACTGATCTGTTTGCTGGGCATTACCCTCCATGTCCCCTGTCTAGGTTTTCTCTCCCTTTTTCTCTTTAAGCTGTTCAGTGTCCTTGTGGCACCTGCTCTCTTGTTATCTGAGAAGGAATTCCCAATTTCTTCTTACAGGCATAGGACAAATGGAGGTGAATGAGGTGGTACAAGGGTTACAGTTACAGTTTCAGTCAGGAGTGGCACCTTCAGGATCTCTTCTTCACAGACTGCAGACCCACACCTTCACATTTAATTTTGTCATAGAAGTCACAGAATCTGGTATGAAATTCATAACTTACTTAAGAGTTAGAAATCTTTTTTTACCCCAAACATGTTTTTCTCAAAATGGAAAGGATTACACCTTCAGCTTGCCTGTAACTTCTGCTGTGTAGTAATGGCATTTTCACATGGAGCTGACATGTCACATTCATTGGAGCTGACACTTTTAAAATAATTTTGCAATGTTTATTCAAGCAGACCCTCTCATGTATATTTGAAAAAAATTCTTTTTCACAACAGTGTTTGTATGTTAAAAATCATGCTGCTTTGATAAATTGGGGGGAGTGGGTTTCCAGTGTGTAATTTTTTTTCATTTATCAAGCTTTTTATTTTCATAGTTTATAACACTGGGTGAGGGAGATCTTACTGCAGCATACCTACATGGGGCTCCTTTCCCAAGAATTCTATTGAATCAATGAGGCTGAAAATGGTAGAAAGTACTTTTGAGTCACACAGAGATAACGTTTCATTTCAAATTGTAGCACTTAAAGAGAGAAAAAGAGTGCTTGAATTAGCTCAGAGCAGCTTTTATTGCCATAGCAGTATTCCATGCAGGTCTGTGAAGAACTGCATCATGCACAGAACATTGCTGTGAGTCCTGAATTGAGGAGACTGAAAATGGTGATTTTTAAAAATAGTTTGGTCTTCAGTCTGGCTTGGCTTTGATTTCTAGACACTCAGGAAATGGAACTTTGGAGTCTGAGGTCAATGGGAAAATGTCTTTTGTTACCCCTCAGTAAGTGTGACTTTATGGAAAAGGTAAAATGAACTTCGTTGTTTGCACAGACTCACCTTTTGGCAAGAAATGAGAATATGTATAATTAATTACTCTGGAAATATTCTTTTTATACAAATGTGCTCCTTTTATACAGAATCAAACAAATCCAGAATATACCAGTCATTCTAGAATAACTTGTGGATGAATACCCATTAAATACTCAAAGGTAACGTGTCACAATACTAAAATACCTTCCAAGTCTTGACCTTGTTTTCATTAATATAACCTAGTGATTGTACAATGTAAACTATTCTATTTAAGTAGCAGTGGTATTTTCTGTAAAAAAAATCATATGCATTGACTTGTCAGATGAGTAAATGGTCTTCTAGTGGTGTTTTAAATTAAGTACTGAAAGGCTGTATCAATTTAACCTCAGAATAAAAACAATTAATCAGCAGATTAGTCAACAGTTAATTATCAGGGATTTGCTAAAAGTCTTCCAGGCAAAGCCATAAGTAAGACTGTGATCAGGCATGTCGATATGTTTTAAGTTACTCTGTCTAGCATCCTACATTGTCTCACTCGTAGCAGTGCATGGTCACTGACTGAGAATGGTCAGTTTGACTTCCCCCTTTCACTGACGTGGTTATCTGTAGGGTACAACATGAGTCCTAATGTTTTACACCAGGTTTGTCTAGTTTGAAGAAAAGGTGACTGAGAAGCAACCTCATTGCCCTCTACAGCTTCCTGAGGAGGGGATAGAGAGAGGGAGGTGCTGATCTCTTCTTCCTGGTATCCAGTGGTGGGACATGTGGGAATAGTTCAGAGTTGCATCAGGGGAAGTTCACATTGGACTTCAGGAATTGTTTTACCAAGAGGTTGGTCAAACAGGTCAGTCTTCCTAGAGGGGTGGCTGATGCCCCAGGCCTGTTGCTGTTAAAGACGCATTTGGACAAGGCCCTCAGTACTGTGCTTTAACTTTTCTTCATCCCTGAATTGATCAGGCAGTTGGACTAGATGATCACTCTAGCTTCCTTACGGTTGAAGTATTCTATATGAGTCTAGTCAATTCCATCTAGACACTTGCATTCCATCATTAAAGAGCTACCTGCACTATCTTCCCATATGCATACTTTGGCAAATGTGCCATTTACCCAATCTGCATTTGTATGAAATTAAACGGCTCATTTACTTAGAGCAATTCTATGCATACATAAAATTATCATTAAGTCTTGTGGGAAGACAAGAAGTTATGTGTCTTTTACTGGGTTTGAGTCTGATCATGCAAGCTGCAGAGCCCTTCTGCAAAATTATTCTTTTGTATGTTTTCCCTAATTTTGCTAGGAGGAAATAGGAATTATGGGCAACATCCAGCATGTAATAGGGGCATGCTCAGCAACAGACAGTCTTTTGTTAAAAGGTGCTAGATAAGATAGAAAATAATATTTACCTGTATCTCACTAAAATATAACCATTTACTATACTGCAGGCTTGCAGACTAACTCAGTTGGTATAAACTCTTGTACAAATACATGTATATACATATATTGAAAATTATGTGTCAAATTATATAGGTTCCAATAAACTGGAAGTGTGCAGTGCTGCAGTGTTTATAATTGCTTGGACTAAGTAACTGATAATGTTCTCTATCATATTGTCTGAAATAAAGGAAACGGAGAAAAGAAATTATTGAGCTTTTTTTTGAGGCAGCAATGTATGCATGCATTAGTCTCCACCAGTACTATGCTGCCTTTATGTTCAAATCTTTTTACTGATCAGCAGATATTTGTGGCTGAATAGGCCGTAATCAATGGAGACATGTCGCAGTGAACACGTAAAGAGTTTGGCAAAGAGTTTATCTAGCCAGGAAAACTGCTTTCATTTTATCCATATAGAAATGGTATTAGGTTGCTGAAGTTCTGCTTAAACTTGTGTGTTGCACAGGCTCCAGGAATATGTTATACTTCTTTGGCTCCATTAACAAAAGGAAGGTATTTTCCAAAAATCCTCACAGTTGCTAATTGTAGTTACTATAGAAGCCTTGACGCACAGGAGTCCCTAATGCCAAATTTGATGCCCCGAGTCTCTGATTTATGGCTCTTCTAGGCAATAGTAGTGTTGGTGAGTTCTTTCATTAATGTTCATGCATCTAAAGTGGAGGTAAGTAGTGGTAGAAGATTTAATCCTCTTCTGCTGAGTCCGTCTCACTGGTTTGTCTTTTTGGACGCTTTTGCAACACTATCAGATCCTCAGATTACGTTGAGGGTAGGCATGTTTAATTCCTCCCTGAAGACTCAAGATAGGAGAGTTACTAAGCATGGCATGATGTGCTCTGTGTGGTTTTGGCCTGTGAAGTGTTGAAATTTGTTGACTTGAAACAACTTCGTCAGCATGGGTAACACACTCATGTGGTTAATTGTTCCGCAAAGGCCAAGTCAAGATAACAGTAAATATTCTTGCAGCATAGAAGCTTGAGACCCTTCACTCGGTTGAACGTGTTTCTAGCACTGAGACCCAAATCTCATAAGAAGACTTGGAAAGTGGATCTGTGTAAGCCCTGAAAGCCGTGGTTGCCTTTTCAGACCTGTTGAAACTTTTTTTGTTAATGACTGCTAAATAGTAATAATAGAAGAAGTGAAGCCCACAGTCTGTGGCAGTTTGGGCAGGTGGGGAGTCAGAGACCAAGCAATGCATAGGATGCCAGTCTCTTGGTGTGTGATGTGTTGGGAAGTATGGGCTACCTGCAAGAAAAGAAGCTTTGAAGAATAACAAGCTTCTGTTCTGAGGGTCTGGAAAAGAAAGCATATATTATCAGGGAGAATAGGGTTCATTATTCAGTTAAAAATCAGTCTTTTCCTGGAGGAGAGAGCTAGTTAAGAGGCTTGTTGATCCTAGTTTAAAGCAGTCATTAGGCTTAGCGCTTATCAAAGTCTTTTGACTTTCCTTTCTCTTTGGCCTTTGCCCACATATGCTTAGTGTATCTTACAGGCCTCCTGTTTGTTACTCCAAAAGGCCTAAGACTGATTACCCATCACCTCCTGCACAGGACACCTGCATCCAGTCAGATCTGAAGGGAGCACTTAGCTCTTGCCTTCTTGTAAGGGATTTCAAACTCTAGTGGAAGAGGAGGCAATAAGCAAGAGAGAAAGGCACACTGTCAAATTTCTCCGTTCTCATAGAACCAGAAAGCAAGTTCTGTTCCTAGAAGATTTAACAGAGGAAAGGGTTTTAGTGTCAGCACTACCTGATAGTCTGTGTTCTTAGACTGCATAATTTAGGTTCTTGAAGAATACTTTTGATCCTGAAGTTAGTTCTTGGGAAGGAGAAAATTTAATTTCTTCTTTATGAAGAAAACCATGAAACCTTGCCAGCCTCTCTAGGGACTGTCCTATGAATCCTCTCTGGACAAATTCAGAGATGTCTTCCTGCATTTTTTTCTGACCAAGAAGTAGAGGCCAGAGTGGTGTGGTATGTCTGTCTAAGGATTTGAAATTATGTTGTGAATGCCTGCCAAGAGAGATTAGCCTGCTAAGGGAAAATGTTAATACCATCTCTGACCAGTGACAAAGAAATATGTGAGCGGAAAGTAACTTCTTTGATATATTTGTATGTTTCTGTGCATACACAGATATTCATAAACAGCACAAATAAAAGGTGCAGAGTTGGCTGCTTGGGGAGAGGTGAATTGTATTTTTATAGTTATATCCCTTGAAACAATTCAGCAGAAATATAAGCTCCTGGATGTGTATAAATATAACATGGGATTTTTCTGTGGTTAATTTATAGTATTTACATTTATTGAAACTAGCTCCCATTTAGAATAGCTAATGCAGAAATAGCTGCAGAGTCTTCTCTGCTCTGAGGTTGATGTCACTTTTGGTGTAGGTTGATGTCACTTTTGGTGTTGCCTTTCTTTGGATGTGTCGTGAATCTTTGAAGAGGTGTCAGACAGACAAAATAACTTTCAGAATTAGATTTTTAACCCTTATATTTCTTTTCCTGTTTCAAGCCCATTTTTGTGTTTGTTTTAATTAGAGCTGTTGCTTAGTATCCTACTATTTCTCCCAGGGGACTGCTTAGTATAAAAAGAAATTCCAGAGTGCCTCTCTGAGAAACTCTTGACAAAGAGTCACTTTACTTAACATAAAGTTTACTTTTGGAGTTTTTTTCTCTCCAAGTGGTGAAGGTGATTTAGATATTGATCAAGCAGAACTTTTGAAAGTATTTTTTAATGTTCTTGTTTTCCAGAACGGAAATGTTAGGGCTCGTCCTCTCTTCCCCTGGGGGAAATGGGTATAGGTGGATGCTTGGCGTGGCACGGAGCTTCCCTCTCCCTGTTCCCTTGGTCATGTGTACCCCAAATCCTGTCCCCTATTGGTCACTTTGAATGTAGCCCGCGGGAGTTCTGTACTTAGGGGGGTGTTCACGGGACATCCGGGGGGGTTGTTCTAGAGCTGTTCTAGGGGGCAGTCGCTGTCGGAGACTCTGCTGGGCTCCGGCCATGTGCGGCAAGGGGGAATAAAATCTGAAAACATCTATCA
>VYZQ01016274.1:28496-39680 GCA_013400655.1 Mystacornis crossleyi | reverse complement strand
TTTGCATAGTGGAGCAATATATAAACATCTGAATTAACTGAATTCCTACCGATATATAGTAGAAAATGTAAGCCAAGGGATGGCACAGCATGGCTTGAGGGTGGCAGTGCTAAAAGAGCTGCAGAGAGCACTGAGAATTTGGCAGAATATCTGAAATGCTTCTACACCAACACACACAATACAAGAAATAAACAGAATGAATTGGAAGCCTTCATCAGATCCCAGAGCTATGATATCATTTGGATTAGTGAGACTTTGTAGAATGAGTCCCATGACTGGAATGCTGGCATGCAGGGCTACAGGCTGTTCAGGAGGGATAGGAAAGGCAGGCATGGCAAAGGAGTTTCATTGTAAGGCACAGGTTTCACTGTACATTGCTTGCACTTAGGGATAACGTGGTTGAAAGCCTCTGAGTGAGAATCGGGGGAGTGGAAAACAAAGCAGATGTCATTGTCGGTGTCTACTGCTGTTCACTCAGCCACAATGCCAGCATCGATTATTTATTCTGTAGGCAATGAGGAGAAATCTCTGCATCGGTAGCCCTTGTCCTTATGGAAAATTTCAACTTCCCAGTCATCAACTGGAAATGCTAGACAACTGTGACAAGAAAGTCTGAGAAATTCTAGAAGTATGTTCAAGGTAATTTCTTATCACAAGTATTCTTTGAGACAGCCAGGAAAGACGACCCTCCCTTCTTTCCTTCCCTTTCCCCACAATTTGCTGTTTGTGAATAGAGAAGGATAGAATGGGATTTTAGGTGTTTTTTTNTCTCATCCAGTAAGGACACTGTGTGAAGGCAGTGAGCTTCACACAGTAATTGGGCATTTCTTCCCTGATTGGGTGTGTGGAGGATTAATGCAGTACTTGTTTGCCTTTCCAAAATAGTGGATAATTAGTGGTAATTTTCTGCTGCATATGCAACTCTATACTGAGAAAACTATCTAAAGGTGAATGTGCAGAAGGAGTCATTGAAAGTCCTTGTCACTGAGTCAGTATCTCAATTCATGACATTTCCATTTATGTGCACTTCGAAGTAACTTCTAACAAAGCCAAATATATCACATTTTAATGGTGCCGTCTCTAATACACTGTTTCTAACTAACTTACACCTTTAATCATCTCAGTTTGCATGTGTATTAGCATTTGAATTCAGATGAAATTTTGTCTTTTTTAAAGGGACTTGCTGTGTAATGCCTCCTTGCTGTGTTTCAGTTTGCATAGTGGAGCAATATATAAACATCTGAATTAACTGAATTCCTACCGATATATAGTAGAAAATGTAAGCCAAGGGATGGCACAGCATGGCTTGAGGGTAGCAGTGCTAAAAGAGCTGCAGAGAGCACTGAGAATTTGGGAGAATATCTGAAATGCTTCTACACCAACACACACAATACAAGAAATAAACAGAATGAATTGGAAGCCTTCATCAGATNATCCCAGAGCTATGATATCATTTGGATTAGTGAGACTTTGTAGAATGAGTCCCATGACTGGAATGCTGGCATGCAGGGCTACAGGCTGTTCAGGAGGGATAGGAAAGGCAGGCATGGCAAAGGAGTTTCATTGTAAGGCACAGGTTTCACTGTACATTGCTTGCACTTAGGGATAACGTGGTTGAAAGCCTCTGAGTGAGAATCGGGGGAGTGGAAAACAAAGCAGATGTCATTGTCGGTGTCTACTGCTGTTCACTCAGCCACAATGCCAGCATCGATTATTTATTCTGTAGGCAATGAGGAGAAATCTCTGCATCGGTAGCCCTTGTCCTTATGGAAAATTTCAACTTCCCAGTCATCAACTGGAAATGCTAGACAACTGTGACAAGAAAGTCTGAGAAATTCTAGAAGTATGTTCAAGGTAATTTCTTATCACAAGTATTCTTTGAGACAGCCAGGAAAGACGACCCTCCCTTCTTTCCTTCCCTTTCCCCACAATTTGCTGTTTGTGAATAGAGAAGGATAGAATGGGATTTTAGGTGTTTTTTTTGGCCACAGTGATCATGAGTTTAAATTGTACATGAGAAACAAGTCAGCAGAGTTGCTAGCCTAGATTTCAGGGTAACAATCTTAAACTGCTCAGGGACCTAGTTAGCAGTGTCCTCTGGGAATCTGATTTTCAGGGCTTAGAGATCCATGAGTGCTGGTCTGTCTTTAAGAAAAACCTTTTAGAAGCACAGGAGCAAGCAATCACACTGTACCAAAAGTCAAGCAGGAAGGGTAGAAGAGCAGCTTGGCTGAACAAGGAACTCCTCTTGGAACTCATGAAGAAAAGAAATTGTATGATCTCTGTAAGCGAGGTCAGGCTTCACAAGATGATTACGGAGCTGTGGTTCCCATGTGTACGGAGAAAAAGCTCAGAGTTGAAAGTGGCCAGCATTGGGTCAGATAAAAGAAAAAGAAATTCTGAGTATATTTATAGCAAGAGGAGATCTAAGGAAAATATTCAACCAATACTTGAAGATAGTCACCTGAAGAAAGGATGAAGAAAAGGCAGAGGCATTTTAATGCTTTTTCTTGCCTCAGTCATTAATAACACTGATAGATGTTGGTCTGGCCTGTCCTCTCAGCTACAGGACATACAGCAGTAGTGACTTTCCATTTCTGGACACTGGAACTGTAAATGAGCAGTTGTATCAGTTTAATCTTCTTAAATCCATGCAGCCTGATGGGATTCATCCCAGAGCACTGGAGGAGCTATCTCTTGGGAGTCTGAGGAGATCTGTGCTGACTGGAAACTGGCCAACATTATTCCAGTTTACCAGAACAGCATGAAGGAAGACACAGGGAACTACAGGCCTGTTACTCTAACATCATTACCAGGGAAAGTTTACAGAAATCATACTGGTACTACTGAAAGGCATTTAAAGAACAATACAACCATCAAGCACAGTCAACATGAGTTCATGAAGGGAAAGCCCTGCATAACTCACCTGATACCCTTGTATGATACATTCACCGATCATGTGGGGTTTTTGATACTGTCCTTTTCAGCATCTGTCTGAGCAAGCTGTTCAGAGGTGAGATGAGTGGCTTCATGGTGCACTGGTTAAAGAACTGAAGAACTGGCGGAAGGGCAGAGCTCAGAGAGTTGTAGTGCATGGGGCTGACAGTCACCAGCAGTGTTCCTCAGGATTCAGTGTATTTATCCACGATCAGGAGGCATGAGTTGAATATACCATTAGTATGTTTGCTGATAATGCTAAACTTGAAACTTGCTGTTAACTCTTGAAGGACAAGAGGCCTTGCAGAAAGATGTGGATAGACTGCAGCATTTGGCTATGATGAATGGCTTGAAATTTAACAAGTTGAAATGGTGGATTCTGCATCTGGTACAGAGTAGTGCCTGATACAAGTCTGAATGGGTCGATGTGTGGCTGGAGAGCAGCCCTGCGTGGAGAGATCTGGGGGTGCTGGTATTGCAATATACAAAGATTTAAATTCACAGAGTCACAGAATTGTTGGAGGGCAACACACCTCTCCTCACTGGCTCCCCCACCACTTGCACTAAGAACTTACCTTCCAGTATCTGCAGGAACTTCCTGGACTGTGTCTACCGAGCCACATTGTACCTCCAAAAAATACAGGGTTGTTGAATACCCAGAGGAGAACCAAGGCCTGTGACCTCAAGGCTACTTTCAACTGCGCACAGAAAGCCTCATCAACTTCCTTGTCCTGATCAGGTGGCGTGTAGTAGACACCCACAACGGTGCCACCCATTTTAGCCTGTCCCTCAATTCTTACTCATGAGCTCTCAACTCATTGTCTGTCTGTGGCCAGAGCGTGATGTTCTTTCACATAAAGACCAACTCCACCACCTCACCTTGCTGACCTGGCCTTTCTAAAAAGTACACAGGAATCCATGACAACGTTCCAGTGGTGAGCTATCCCACCATGTCTCTGTAACTGCAGTGGGATCGTGGCTCTGTGACTGCACACAGATTTCCAGTTCCTGTTTATTCCCCATGCTCTGTACATTCGTGTACAGGCACTTCATGGAGGCAGTCGAGCATCCAGGTTCCCTAGGAGGGGTGTAACAGGGTTCCCCATAGCCATACACACCCCTGCTGTGATTAGACCCAGGACTCTCATCTTGAGACAGTCAACATTGCCCTGTTTGGCATGGCCCACTCCCCATGAGGCAGCAATGGCATGAGCATTGCCACTTTGGACCCCACCCACTGAGTCCTTCAGTTTAAAGCCCATCTCACCAAATTGGCCAGCCTGCTGCCAGAGCTTCTCTTGCTATTTTTAGACTGGTGGATCCCATCGCTTCGTAACAGGCTACAGTCACTGAAGTACAACTCATTGTACTTAAACACCTTTGTCTTAAACACCTTTTTGCCTGCCCAGTCCTGAGCTTTTCCAGGAACTTAGGTGAGGTATTGGAGCTGAAGTTACAGTGACCTGTTGTCACACATGGAGGGCTGACTGCCTCAATCTCCCAACTGCCTGCCCCAAGTTACCTGTCTACCAGAAGGAGGTGGGGAAGTCTTCTGTCATGAACTTCCTGCCTTTTTCATGCAGTTTAGGTTTGGGGGTCCTCTCCATAGTGAATTTTAAAGAATCCTTTTCCTATTCCAGCCTTCTAGCCAGCTGTAAGACTTAAGACATAACTTTTTTTTTAGATAAAACAATAAACATGGCTTAATCTGATAGAGGTTTGACCTCAGCTGGCTTCCAGATGTCTATTCAGCCCCATCTTCTCAACAGGACATTCATTCTCCCTCCTCCTCAACAGGACAGGGAAAAAATAGGATGAGGAAGTTCAGGGGTCAAGACAAAGACAGAGTGATTATTTACCATTCACTGTCACAAAAACAGATTCAACTTGTGGAAGAAAAATTTATTGCCAATTAAAAATAGTGTAGGATGGAAAAAAGAAGGCAAAACTAAAATCACCTTCCCCCACCCCTCCCTTCTTCCTAGGCTCATTTTACTCCTTCATTGCTGCATCTTCTGCCTCCTTCCTCTCCAGGCACTACAAGGTGGGTAGGGCATGACGGTTGCACTTAGTTAATAAAGCTTAATTTCTGCTGCTTGTTTCTCTTCACACTGTTGCCCTGGTCCAGCCTGGGGTCCCTCCCATGGGATACAGTCCTTCATCGTTTCTTCTCACAAGCTGCAACTTTTCAAGCACTTCTCTAGCATAGGTCCTTTACATGGGGTACANCTGTAACAGGGTTCCCCATAGCCATACACACCCCTGCTGTGGTTAGACCCAGGACTCTCATCTTGAGACAGTCAACATTGCCCTGGTTGGCATGGCCCACTCCCCATGAGGCAGCAATGGCATGAGCATTGCCACTTTGGACCCCATCCACTGAGTCCTTCAGTTTAAAGCCCATCTCACCAAATTGGCCAGCCTGCTGCCAGAGCTTCTCTTGCTATTTTTAGACTGGTGGATCCCATCGCTTCGTAACAGGCTACAGTCACTGAAGTACAACTCATTGTACTTAAACACCTTTGTCTTAAACACCTTTTTGCCTGCCCAGTCCTGAGCTTTTCCAGGAACTTAGGTGAGGTATTGGAGCTGAAGTTACAGTGACCTGTTGTCACACATGGAGGGCTGACTGCCTCAATCTCCCAACTGCCTGCCCCAAGTTACCTGTCTACCAGAAGGAGGTGGGGAAGTCTTCTGTCATGAACTTCCTGCCTTTTTCATGCAGTTTAGGTTTGGGGGTCCTCTCCATAGTGAATTTTAAAGAATCCTTTTCCTATTCCAGCCTTCTAGCCAGCTGTAAGACTTAAGACATAACTTTTTTTTTAGATAAAACAATAAACATGGCTTAATCTGATAGAGGTTTGACCTCAGCTGGCTTCCAGATGTCTATTCAGCCCCATCTTCTCAACAGGACATTCATTCTCCCTCCTCCTCAACAGGACAGGGAAAAAATAGGATGAGGAAGTTCAGGGGTCAAGACAAAGACAGAGTGATTATTTACCATTCACTGTCACAAAAACAGATTCAACTTGTGGAAGAAAAATTTATTGCCAATTAAAAATAGTGTAGGATGGAAAAAAGAAGGCAAAACTAAAATCACCTTCCCCCACCCCTCCCTTCTTCCTAGGCTCATTTTACTCCTTCATTGCTGCATCTTCTGCCTCCTTCCTCTCCAGGCACTACAAGGTGGGTAGGGCATGACGGTTGCACTTAGTTAATAAAGCTTAATTTCTGCTGCTTGTTTCTCTTCACACTGTTGCCCTGGTCCAGCCTGGGGTCCCTCCCATGGGATACAGTCCTTCATCGTTTCTTCTCACAAGCTGCAACTTTTCAAGCACTTCTCTAGCATAGGTCCTTTACATGGGGTACAGTCCATTAGGAAAAAGCTACTTCAGTGTGGGTCCCTAATGGGCCACAGTTCCTGCTTTGCTTGTGTGGGCTCTTCATGGCCTGCAGCTTCCCTCAGCGCACAGCCACCTGCTCCAACCTGGGGTCCTCCACAGGCTGCCATGTGGAAATCTTGTCTGGTGTGTTTCCATGGGTTGCAGAGGGATAACCTTGTCCACCATGGTCTTCTCCATGGCCCACAGGAGGAACTGCTGCAGTGCCTAGAGTAGCTCTTGCTCTCCTTCTCCATTGACCTTTGTGTCTACAAAATTGTTTCTCTTATATTTTTCTTACTCTTCTTTCTCACAGCTGCTGCATGACATTTCTTAGCTTTTCTTAAGTTTTCAGAGAGATGCCGTGCCATCATCTTTGCTATTTGGCTCAGAAGCGTCCTGCGGCCCCTCAATTTTGGAACTGATTGGAACCAGCTGTTTCTGGCACATGGGAAGCCTGTGGCTTCTTGTGGAGGCCGTTCCTGCAGCTTCTCCATTGCCAAAGCTTTGACATGTAAACACAATACAATACCATATGTCATGTTTTCTCCTATAGGGTTAAATCCACACAGCTTGGTGACAAACATGTTAAATTGAATTTCCAGGGGGAAAATGTTCATGTTTCAACTGCTGCAAGTTATATAGTGGTTTGATGTGGACTTACTCTGGCTGTCTTCAAAACTGTCATCTTATTCAGCTGCTCTGTATGTTTCTTCACATTGTTCATACTTGAATCAGTTTGAGTCAGACAGAAGCAAAAAGTGGGAGTACTTCTGTTTCTTTACTAGGTTCCAAATTCCTGTTTGCAGTGCTTTGAAAAAAAAAAATCCCAGATTGACGCTATACTATTCTGTGTGATCTTGTCACTTACAGTCTGCAGGTGCTTGGTGGTCACAATAGTCTCCAGACATTGTCTGCCACATGTATTAAATAAATAAAAATTCTAGTAGGTGACCTTTCATAACAAATTAATTTAGCTTCGCTGTTTCCTTATATAACCTCTTAGGCTGCGTGGTTTAAAAAGTCATACAGGCAAAAGCTCCTTCATAATGTAATAGTGTTTACTTTCCCTTTAAATATTATCTTCTCTCCTATTATCTTGCCTCCCTTCCCACAGTTTTCAGTCAGCTAAAAAAAAAAAAGCCTCACTTTTCTCCCCTGCGTGCTCGAATTGAAATGCAGGTGATAATCAATACGGATGAAACATCAGAAAAGCTCCTGCCAGCCTCTAAGGAATTATTTGGCTATTTTTGCCTGTACAGTCCACTGAGTATTGCTGTGTATATTCCTCATTCCCAACCTTTGAAAAGCCTGTGTTCTAGTTGCATTCTCACAGATTATCCTACAGGAGTTTGAGGAGCAATACAGTTGTGTAAAATGCCTAGAATTTTGCACATGGCTTTTCATAGTAATTCAGTTCCCTTTGAAGAGCAACATATATCTGACCTGACTATATCACACTTCTTTTGCATGTGTCCGTCTGCTGTTCAGCATGGAAGAAAATCGTTGTGGGGGAAGAGACAGACATGCCAAACACATGATTATAAGTGTTTCTTTCTGACCCTTAAACATACCCTTGAATATATAGTAGATGAGTACCTTAACACTTGCTTTTCTGATTTAGCTGCGTTTTCTGGAATCTTCTTTTGATAACTGAAGGATGGAGCCAGAATGTGAGGGATCCTTAGTGAATGCCTGGGCTAATCAGCATGTCAGTCTCATAGGTTGCAACGGTTCTGACTTCTGCTGCTTGAGAGATTCCAGTTCCAGCCAATTTAGCATTTATATGTGAGGCACATACATGTTTGCCTACTATAAAGTAATCTTACAGATTAAATTATATTGTCATTACAGAATATCTGTAAGAAATGAGATAAGAATTAACACCAAATTGAGGGTGTGACTTTGAGTTGCAGCACTCTTCAGTTTTTTAAGAATTCTGTAACATATATTAGAAAAAATGTATTTATTTTAAAAACTCTGGCCACTTGAACTCAAAACTTTCAAAAGTTTTCAAAAGCTGCTCCATTTTTGCGGTGCATTCAAGAGATCTGCGTTTTCTGAAAATTATACACAGCCAGATAATATTCATGCGAAGAAGAGTTTTGCATTGAGAAATCTTTGTCCAGTTTGTTTTTTACTATGATGTGCAGCAATCCAGTAGGAATATATTTTGTCCTTCCAAACAAAATATCAATTTAGCTTCTTTTATTTTTGATGTTGCCTGTCCCTAGGTGTGCCATTCTCTCATAGAAGAGGTTCTGGATGATAAAGCACATGCCTGAATGAAAACACAAAATGGTGTAAGAACAAGGGAGTAGAATTCAAACTGTCTTCAGTTAATTTGAGAGGAACAGTAAGAGCCTTCATCTGACAACCTTGCACAGTTCCTTCCATGTGCTTAGGAACAGGACACTACATCATAAAGATGAGATTCTTCAAATTCACATTAAAGCCAATGACAGAATGAAGACTGCTGTATGATGCAGCTAAATTCAGCAGAAATTTTTCCAAAGTATTTTAATGAAAAGGAGAAGGAATCTATTTACATGCAGGTTTTGGAGTGGCCTTGTTTTTTCCTCCCTTTGAATAATCAAGCTGTAAAAGTCTTAATTTAGATATAACTTATTATCCCAGCTAGGAGTTATGAGTGAGGAAGAGTTGCACAGAATCAGAGTATGAGCAAATGGGAATTGATTTTTTTTTTTAAAGCAAACAAAAAGCCAAGTTTCACTAAACAGTTGTAAGGCTAGGATCACTGAAACAATTTTTATTGGTTTGTACTTTTTTGCATGATTTGCATGGTGTATCTTGCAAATTTAACTATTTGTATTTGAGAGATACTGGAAATCAAAACAGGTAGTGATGCACTTCCCTACAGTGGTCTGCAGGAGATGTGGCAGAGAGTTAGTGAAAGGCCCGGTACTGATTTGATTTTTTGTTGCCGTAGGCATCCCAGTTGTGTTGAGACCCAGCTTTCTGGAAGATGAGGTACTTACCTGTAAAGAGCACTAGCAGGTACATTTTCAGAACATAGGGGAAGTAGATTGAGAAGGTGAATGGAAATGGTAGCTTGATGGAGTATGTGCCAAAGGATTCAAAATAAGGCAGTGATACACAAATTGCAAATCCTGTAAAAACGTGGTAAATCCTTAGTCTAAAGGAAGCAGAAGATCATCAAAAAGCTTAATGTACAAGTCAGTTACCTTTTATATTTTACATACTGATACGTATACATATGCATTCATATACATATGCACATTTTCTTCTTGAGTTCAGTTTTGTAGGTTTGGGGTGCTAGTTCCTGCTAATACTAGAATTAATAAATGTATCTTATTCATTTACAAGTTCTGTCAGAAGCAAATGCTTTCAGTGTGTTCTCAGTGGGCAGAGTTCTTGGTGTAAGTATGATAACCTGCTAAGTATGGCCTGAGCCAGTAAGGTCAGCCTCAGTGGGGGAGAAGACTGGGAACTTGCTGTCTAATATGTTCAGTCTGGAAGAGAGGAATCCATATGTAATTTATGAGAATATTTTTCTGCTTTACTCAGAAAAAAAGAACTTTTTCCTATATTTTTAAAAACCAAAACAAAACCAAGCAAACAAAAACACCCCCAAACCACCAGACACACAACCCCCCAAACCCAGAGAGTCCCTATTAAAGAAAAAATAACAGAAAAGAGAGACAGAGGTGACATACAGGTTAATATGAAGGTACATGTACATTTATGACAACACATGAGGAACTATGTTAAACACAAATGGCAATTGAAGTGATCACATTTTATTGAAGAATATTAAGGAAGCTAGTGGTTGGTACCCCTTCCCACCTCCTTACCTTTAGCCAGAACTGAAAGGGGATAAAGTGGGAGGCACAGTGAGAAGTTGAGCCATGTTAGTGGTAGGTAGTATATGCCCATCCTTGACAACATGTTGTAAGTGTACCTGCAATAAGAGAAAAGCAGATGAGCTCAGAGGAAATTATGATGTCTTTAGATGAAGATAACACTATTGGAAAATTCAAAGGAATTGCAGGAGAACTTGGAGCTGTCTCAGCAAATTTCCGAGTGAGCAACAGTTTTTGTTCAGGCTCCAATGCCTGAAAGTAGATGGTTCATTTTTTCAGAAGGGTTGTCTGTGGTGCTACCTTAGAGCAGGCAGTCTGCAATAAAGCCCTCCAGACAGAAAGCTCTATCAGAAACCAGCATGATTGCATACTGGTCCAACAGAAAATGGATGTCAGATGGAGGTGTTGCAACTGAGAGGGGCAGGCAGAATATGACTGTTGCTTGGGACTGAGAAAATTTTGATTTATGGCTGCTGAGCTAGCTGAATCACTGCTGAAGAAGGTTAAACAAGAAGGCAATTGGAGGTACTTAACCTTCTATAGTACATGTGTCCCTGTCCTGGACCTCAGAAGGGGTAGTAGATCCAAAAAAGGCATTTGCTTACCAGTGCACTGCAGCATTTTATTCTTACTGTGGCTTTTACTGTTGCTTACTGAGAGACCAGCATGCTAGGACTTCACTCTCCAAAGGTGACCTGATCTTGATTTGATCTTAAAGTGGTACAGCAGCTTTCCAAACACTGGAAAAACAGGTCTGATTGCATTTTTGGTCAGCTGAAAGACTTCTTGCACTGTGGCCTTGCTAGAGATAGGTAAATCTATTACCCAAGGCTTTCTGACAGATGAAACTAGTGTTAAAAAAACTTCCTGTACTCACTTCTTATTGATTAATTTGATTAATTTTGCGTCATACCTGGACTGTAGAAGAGTGTAGAAGAGTCACTAGCCATGATGCATAATAAATAGTCCTTCAGGGAAATTTATGTCCCTGAAAGTTTATGTGGAAAAACTTGTAATACTTC
>VYZQ01016274.1:5780-23721 GCA_013400655.1 Mystacornis crossleyi | reverse complement strand
AAAAGAAAGTGAGAAAAATGCCACTAAATATTTAAGGTTAAAAATCAATGTTTTTATCACGAAGCCATATATTGCTTTTGGTTCGGTAAATCAAATCATGTTTGCACAGGATGAAGAACTGCTGTTAGTTTCACAAAAGCACCAGTCTTTTCTTAGACCTTTCCTCTCTCCTTGCCATGGTACCAGTCCTGTCACCCTTTACTCCCTAGCCAGACTAACACATTTCATTATCTTCTGTTTTGGTGACAACGGTGACATGTGACATGTTCTGCTGCCCTACTCCAGCTATCTAAGTTGTAAATGGCCTGAGAGGCATCCCTTTGCACCAGCTTTGTGACCATCCCCTGCCTCACTTTCCTCCAGCACATCCATCACGGAAGACTCATCTTTCTTTCATGGCGTGACTTGGCCTGCTTTGCTCTTCTCAGGTCCCTGGTGGCCTGAGACTTTGTCCCTCAATAAGTTTTCCAGAAGAGTCCTCTGAATTTGTTTTTCCACGCTCTGTATTGTGTATCTCAAAGTGTTTTTCTTAAATGCTACTAAACCATTACAAACGCAATACTAGGCAGAAATCTTTCACTCAAGGATTCATTTAAATCTTGTATTTGCTATAATGCCTACAGAACAACCTGCCACCACAGGGCCCTATCATAGCCTGTTTTATTCTCTGTTAATTTATACCTTCACCCATGTGCTTCCCTGACATTGCCTGAGCCAGCTGTTCTCTCATCCTAGTAATCACCCAAGGTGAACTTCGCTGTGGACATGCATGCATATGCCTGTTATGAGGGATGCATACAGGGATATGTTTTAAGCTCAGAGTCAGAATAGGTGGTGGGCGCACAGAACCAGGCAGCCACTATCAAGTTCTTGCACCTTTATCAGTGCCCTGACTGTGCAGCAGTCAGTCTAGTACGCTGCAGCGAGGTAAACATCTCTTAACTAACTGTGCTTCCCTAGTTCATTGTGGAAAATACACCGGTTTTTTCTTCCTAAGAGGCAGTGAAGAAAATGTGACAAGGCATGTGGGAGCAGTGCTGGCACACAGCTGCTTAACCTACACTCTCTCAGCAAACCATGGGAGCAGAGTCTCCACCAAAGAGCTTATACATCTTGTTTGGACAGCAGGAGGCTGCTGCTAACTTGCAGTGAGAGTGCAGTTGGGGAAAGAACCACGTAAGGAACCAAAACCATATTTGGTGTAAGGTGAACACTGGGAGTCACAGTGCCGTATGGTTCCCTGAGCTGTCTCTCCATGCTGCCCTGAAGAGCACTGCACAAACTGCATTGCCCAAGAAAAGTCACAGTTTTCTTGCTCAGAATATCCATTTCATACTAATGTCATTTGTGGCAACAGAGAACAGTGTTTGTGCAGGCTTCCCTGATCTCTGCCTTCTGTAAGTCTGGCTAGGAAAGAAGCAGACTATGTCAGGGCTGGGGAATGTGTAAACTCTGCCAGGACAAGGCCTGCTTTAATGACTAAGAGCAGGCTGCTCTTCTTTCCAAGACATGTAAGATTTGTTACAGGTCATCATATATACTAGGAGACTTTTTTTCTCCCCTAGATTAGTGTCAAAGCATGTGGATTTAGGCAGGGGAAAGCAGTTATTTGTATTTTGATGAATTTGCTATCATATTTAGTGAGCAGTGTAAAGAACAGAGATCTGTATTAGTCAGTTAATTAATTAGTTATTTAGACAACTAGTTATTGGAGATTTTAAAAGAGGAACATCTTTACCCATGAATATATCGTTTGACAAAAATGGGCTATCCAGAAAACTAAAAACATAACTAACTACTCTTGGTCTTCTACCTTCTAACTGCTGAGAGGAATACAAGTTTCACCATTATCCAAATACTAAGGACTGGAAAGGTTGGAAAGTAAATTCAAGTCATCATTTTGCTTTTTCCAAAGCATTAAGAAAAAAATACGAAAACCTGAGATTAACACCCAAAAGGTAAAAAAAGTGTGGCAAGGAAAACATCAGAGTATCATCTTACTTTCTACTGTAGCATGTGATCTTTTGGCTGGTTTTCTGCCTACAGCTGAACATATGACAAACTAGCAGGGAAGAAGACCAGCCTGGTTAAACAGACAACTTATTGGAAGTCAGGGAAAAAAGGAGACTTCATCACCTCTAGAAGGAGGGGAAGATAGCTTGGGGGGACTACAGGAATGCCAGGAGGTTATGTGGGGAGAAAATTAGAAGGGCCAAGCCCCCTGGAATTTAATTTGATCACTGCAATTGGCCACTGAGCCGCTTCTGCTGGTGGCCACTCATCTGGACATGTTCTGGGTCTATGCTGGAGAGTAAGCATGGGGTACTCACTCTTCAGTTTCACTCGAAAAGAACAGTGTTGACAGGACAGCTCCTTCCCAACCAGTCCAGTTCTGAGGAAGCAACTCCTGCAGTTAGCAAACCATCAGCAAACCAGGCTCTCTGAGGATGGGTGCAGGTGCAACATTTAGGGTAGTTCAGCCTGGGCTTGTCCCCAGGGACAGCCATAGCTGATGTGTGCTGGTCATGAAAGGAGAGTCTTGAGGAACAAACTTACCTGCAAAAACCTGGGGAGGAGACGGCTTTTGTCAATGCCGATGAGGATGTGCAGGATCTCCAATACAGATAACAGCTGGCAAAAGCGCATTACAAGTCCTATGGAGTAAAATGTGTCAGCCAACGAATCTACAGACAAAATGGAGAGGAAGATTAGAGGATGGTTATACGGTAAAAGTCTGGAGCAACTACTGGGTTTACTTTTATCCTATCATCACCGGAGATGACAAGAAATAAAATTTACACAGTACCAAACTTCTGGGTAGCAGAAGCAAAGCTTCAGGGAGTGGAGGAGGCAAGCCACTCGGTGTGTGTGGCTCTGACACAGAGGCAGGAAGCTGAGAAAGAATTAAATTCCCTATACTTAATGCGAGGGCAAACACTGTGCAGGATATGTTGGTTTAGAGATACCGCTTTAGGGTATTACTAAATAGGAGAAAACGTTGAGGAAATGCATGAGGAATTTCTAAACACTAGGACATGTTGAGTTCCTGCCTGTATCTGCACTGCCTAAAACAAGTAGTCTGGAAAATAAGCATTTTATATGCCTACAACTGTCCACCATTATAATTTTAAATTTCCAGTCACTAGTTTTCTATTTTTGTGTCTTAACCTCAGGCAACAGAAAGAGAAATATATTGTAATGTTTTTGGAGATAGAGAGTCTTGTGCAATAACCACAAAGATATTCTCTCCTGGTGGCTTCGGTAAGATTAATATTTGCCATGATGACTGGACCTAGTCGCATTTAGGTCTATGTCTAATTCAAATGTTACTAGCATGCTGCTGAATATTAAAGCTCATAAGCAAAACAAGAGCTTCATTCCCGGTGTGACAAGGGTAAAAGACAGGCACAAGTAATTTGTTCATAATTATCTTTCTGGATGAATTACACAGTCCCTGGTACTGGACATACACATGTTCAGAGTCTTAACTTCATCTCTAATTTGTTATTTCTGTGTGTCTGTCACTGCAGCTTAAAATGTTTAAGGAAAATAGAGAAGGAACCTTACCTTTTCCAAATGTCATGAACCTGATGATCATATTTGTAAATATCCATGAGTGTCCACAGAACTGCATTAAGTCATACACAAACAGGTACATGTTCATGGTAAAGCTGTGGAAAGTCAAAATAATAAACTATATTACCTACAACAACGTTGTAAGAAATTGCACCCTCTTTGGATATGTTAGTAAATCAAAGGAAAAGAGCTGAAATTGAGAGCAGCCCTGCCCAGAAGGACTTGAGGGTGCTGGTGGAGGAGAGGCTGGGCACAGCCTAGCAATGTGTACTCACAGCCCAGAAAGCCAAACGTGTCCTGGGCTGCATCCAAAGCAGTGTGGGCAGCAGGGCCAGGGAGGGGATTCTGTCCCTCTGCTCTGCTCTGGTGAGACCCCACCTGCAGTGCTGCGTCTAGCTCTGGGGTCCCCAGCACAGGAGGGACATGAACCTCTTGGAGAGAGTCCAGAGGAGGCCACCAAGTTGATCAGAGGGATGGAGGACCTCTCCTCTGAAGAGAGGCTGAGAGAATTGGGATTGTTCAGCCTGGAGAAGAGAAGGCTTCAGGATGACCTAATTGTGGCCTTCCAATACATGAAATAACCTCAACAAGATGGAGACTATTTACAAGAGCATGTAGTGACAGGACAAGGGAGAATGACTTTAGACTGAAAGAGGACAGGGTTAGATTAGATATTAAGGAGACAGTCTTTACTGTGAAGATGGTGAGGCACTGGCACAGGTTGCCCAAAGAAATTGTGGATGCCCCATCCCTGGCAGTGTTCAAGACCACGAGAAGGGTGGATCTCTGAGCAACCTGGACCCATGGCAGGAGTATTGGAACTAGATGAACTGAATGAAACTTAACAATTTTTAATGTCCCTTTCAAACCAAACCATTGTTTGAGTCTATGATTCTATGAAATATAAACAGATCAGTGAAAACTGTGTGTGTCTCTCAGAGGCCCCAGAAGAGAACTCTGTTTAATGGATCAGAAGCTCCCTTTGTTACTATATTTACGATATGCCCAGAAAAATTTTCTATTTCCACCGATCATTAGGGTGATCTGCAGTCATAAAGTGAAATTTGTGCCTCCAGAGGAAGAAGTGTCTAAACAAAGACACTCCACTAACTTCTGGATTCAAGTTGCATTTAATAAACAAAACCTTCTGCTGTTGGAGAAGACTAACTTTTGTAGCTATTCTAACCTAATTTTCGTGGACAATATGACTTTTTGCAAAACTTTTCAAAACAATGTATTTGCTTCTGGCCTATTCTGAAAAAAGAGGCTTGCCTGTCCTCCCGCTGTAAGACTGCTTTTTGGGAAATTACTTGTTAATTTTGTACTAGAATTTATCTCCTGTGCTGGACCTATCAATTTCGTGCCCTAGTAAGCAGTATTCTCTTTAAGTTGTGCCTTGATCCTTTGTGTTTGTGTGGTATGTCTCTGCCAATAAATTTCATTTGTATCTGTACATTAACAAATGGAGTAAATTTCTCTATTCAAAAATACCTAAATTTGATAAACGCCTATACTTTATTCCTAGCATGGGACCATAAGGTACAATATAGTTATTTAAATTGATCTAGATAAACTGATCTTCTAGATTTTTATCCTAAATAAATCCCACGGAGGTCATAAAAAGTGCTTGTCTTCCTCTTTTCCAGTTATGTCAGAGGACAGCTATTCATATCATCACTTCTGTAAGCACAAAAATTTTTGTGGAAATAAAATATCTCCCAAGAGACATTTGGACATCCACTGTCCTTTGATACTGTGAAAACAAGACATAAGGACCCAAACAAGTGAATCTATTCCATATGTACCCTCATCTTGGGAAAAGTAAGACACAACTGAATTGAACTAAAGTCCAGTGAGATCAATTAATATTGATTGAAATTCCATCTGTTTTACTACTGAATGACACTTCGTTCCATCTTATGGTAAGAGAAAGTTGAGAAACTATATATTATAAAAAGACAAAAAATTAGGAACATTGTTCTGTGTTAAGAAACAGCCTTATTACTGGATGGATAGGAATTACTGTGTGGAAGTTACAGGAACAGACTTGAAAATCTTGAGTCTTTCCAGTCAGCAGCTTCACCACTCTTTGGTCTGATACTGCTGTGTGGGCTTTGCACTAGATGCAAGCTGAGCATATCGTTTCTCTCTTCTGAAGTTTAGTTTGCTACATTTGTCTGTCATCCTCAGAGCCTGTCTTTCAGTGATTTGGGTGTATTTTCCAAACTCTTCCTGCACTGGCTGGCTAGAGAGCTGTTGTTTTTGCAGTTCTTAAGGTACTTAATCTTGACTAAACACGGAGTAACATTTGTAAACGCAGCCTCACGTTAGTGTTTTGGCAATATGGCAGCTGTTGCATGTTACAACACATCATCTTTAAAATGTACCAGTGACTGCTGAAATGTGTACAGACTGTTGACATTTATGGAGGGCCCCATATTCCCCAAGGAGTGTAGAGATGTGGTGGTGGGCAGTGTGCCGGTGTTACGCGGCAGAAAGATCCTGGCCCCAGAGCTGCAAGCAGCACAGCTCCCTCCCTTGCTGAGGCTCTCCACTGTGAAGAAACAGCCCTGATCTGAGAATGCTTTTTCTTTTCACTTTTTTCACTTTTTTCAACCTACTTTGTTAATCCCTGCACAAAAGGCACCTAAAACCAAACAAAAGCCTTTCACGTAAGTGAGGAAATCTGAAGAGACTGAAAGGTAATTTCACTGTGATAAAGGGAAGCAGAAATGTAACTTTTCACTGAGGTCCTTCTCATCCAAAGGCTGACCTCTTTACCTAGAGAAACAGAAGCGGGCTGAAGATAACCTATTTCCCCGTCCCAACAGCTCTGTGTCACAACATAAAATTCAGTCATCTGCTTCTATGTGAAAGGTCACTGGCAGAAGAAATGGTCTTTATTTAGATTGCCTGCTCACAGGTTGGTTCACACTTCACTCACTGCTGTTGGCTTCACTCACTGCTCACATTGGTTCCCAGAAGGGATGATTCCACATTTCACTCACAGAACCAGCTTCTGCAGCACTGTTGCAGACAAAACATAAACTATCCATCAGGTAGTGATTCAGTCCCTGACCCTGCCCCAGACTTGCTGGCTTGTCTTCCAAACCTCACTTTGCAACCCTGGTGCCTGACCTGCTGCCACATTTCTCCCTTGGAGTGTGATTTGGTTTAAGGCATTCAAGTTTCTTTCATTGGAAGGCAGTGGGGGGGTCATGACACATTTCAGTACTCTTGCCTTCATTGGTGACAGAAGAAAAAAATGTGGGTCTTGCGGGAGATAGACCCAGAAGGCTGCACTTGCTGTCTGCTGTTTTACTTGACAGTTTCACCTTGTTTACTGTGGCTGATTTTATGCCAAATACATTGAAATGCTAGGGATGCACTTATCACACATAATATCAACCTTGCTTAGAAAACCCATTTGCTTTCTCTGTGGGCTCAAAACCCAGAAAACTAGGGGAAATGTAAGAAACGTCAGAACTACCACACACAGCAAAGATTTTATCATTTTAGTTGCAAAGCCTGATGTATTTCCTTGGGCAGAAATTTCACGAAGTGTAACTGTTGTATGTTACTATTTTTATCACAAAGGTCTTTGGTAACTATCATCCAAGGCAAGCATGGAGGTAGGTGCCCTCAGTGTCTGAAGGGTGGTCAGGACCATGTTCCCTGCGAGCCGAGGTGACAGCACAGCAGAGGCACCCAGCTCAGATCGGCCCTTGCCCCATTTATGTGTCCCTTACAGGGTGCCAGGATGAAGGCCACACTCAGGTTGCTCTCAGGGCGTGTCCCATGCAGAGGGTCCCACCCTGGCCTGCGTGCACAGAGCACTTCCCTGCCCCTCAGGGCTCCTGTGCTCGGCTGCCTTTCCGTGTGCCCGTGCTGGCTGACCACACATGAGGAACCAGCCCTCATGGTGAAACCAGAGAGCAATGTTTTTCTTTTTTTTCAGCAGGCAAGGTCTGCTAGAAAATTCCCTCTGCTAACGTGGTTTCCTTCTAGACCACATTAAGTCATGTTGATCTGAACTTCTGTGTCTTCCCCTTCCCACCCATGACAAGCTGCAAGCCCTGCAGTTCAGGAAGAAGAGAGCTGTTGAGTACAGCTGAGTACTACTTTTCTCCCACAGGCACATCCCACCCACTGTTTTTTCCCCTTTTTGCATTTGAGCAGTCTATGTCACCTGCACTCAAGAAGTATTACCTGTAGCAGGGGTCGGATTGCTGCTGCTGCTCCTGAGCTTTCTCCTTTTCCTCTCTGCAGCTGCAACAGCTGTTTGTTAGGAGATCACCCCTCCTCTTTCCTCTTCCCCCACCCCACGACGTCACTGTATGTAGCACTAAGCAGGAACAACACTGCACTTCCCGAGAAAGAAGTTTCTAAACCCAAATATCTCCACTGCATTTGCCCTGATCCTTAACAATCCCAGCCCAGCCCAGCCCAGCCTAGCCCAATCTACCCTACCTTACCCTACCCTACCCTAACCTAACCTAACCTAACCTACCCTAACCTAACCTAATCTAAATTGGTTTCCTACTGTTGTACCTGTAAGCTAGTCTGTAAATCCCACTAATTTTATTCCTTAAACAAGAACGATGTTTTAAAGGATTACTAGAGAGAAGAAATGCAAAATTATAATGCTTCTTTTATGCTGAAATAATCAGCACTACAGCAATGCTATCAACTCCATCAAATAATAAGGAAAGATGGGAGCTCAGCATAAAAGCAGAACTTTAAATTACTTCAGATAGAGGAAATACTTTTCCACTTATATAGAAATGTGTGGTTTTTCATGCCCCTGTGAAATATGGACAGTACTGGCAGAGTGAAAATATGCATTCATCCTAGTTTACTTTTGCCCCAAGTGCCTGGGATATCTCAGCATAAATCAGGTGAAGAATACCCTGGCTTGTTTATAAATACGCTTCTGCCAATAAGTAAGTTTTGCCACAGGCACTTGTCTTGAAATCACACCCCGTCCTGTCGTGAGATTTGAAATTTGATGCTGTAAGTGAAGAACGCACTGAGGACATAATAAGCATAGGATGTCATGTGTAGATACCAAATGCTGGAGGATAAAATGTCCCTTTCTGGATCTCCTGCCTATTGCAAGTGGTTCTGAGCTCCTGGGAGGGCCATCTCTCCTCCCTGTGGTGTCCTGGAGAGGTGTGAAATGCCTCTCTGGCTAGCAGATAATTTCCTGGCAGGCACAGTGGGACACGGTGTTTTCCGTGGTTGTATCTCCCACCTGAGACCTGAGCACAAAGGTCACATAGTTACAACTGGCTTTCCTGCCATGTGTCAGCTCACTTTCACTGCTTCAGAATCATCTTTTTATAGGCTAAAGAGTTTCTTTGTTTCTCAGGAGGAAATAATACATCAGTGTTAAATAGAGAGTTGGGCAATTAAACATACCATTATTGAAAGGCTTAGCTGAACTCTTGCAGACAGCCTCCACACTGCCTTCCTCTGGGAGGACAACTGGAGTGACTAATGCTGCCAGGAGTGGAGCTCCCCACTATAACCACTGTGACAAGATCCAGGAGCAGAAAGAACAGCTCTTTTCAAATACCTAAAAGCAACAAAAGCTCACATAATTTTGTGACGTGCAAAACACTTGTTGGCTCAAATAGGTGACAAAGTGTCCGGGGTTGATGCTGTCCCAATGCCAGGCACCCATGAAAGCTGCTCACTCACTCCCCTCTGCAGCTCAACAGAGGAGAGAAAATTTAAGGAAGGGTTCATGAGTTGTGGTAAGGACCAGGAGAGATCCCTCAGCAAATACCGTCATGGGCATAGCAGGCTCAACTTAGAGATATGAAATGAACTTAATACTAACAAAATCAGAGCAGGATAATGAGAAGTAAACAAAACCCTTAAAAAAACACCTTGCCCCCACCCCTCCTCCTTCCAGCTCTACCTCCTACCCCAGCAGCACAGGGAGACAGGGAATGGGGGTTTTGGTCAGTTCGTCAGTGGCTTCTCCTGCTGCACCGTGGGGTCCCTCCCAGGGGAGACAGAGCACTGAGAACTTCTCCAGTGTGGCCCCATCTCTTGAGCAACAGCTCTCTGTGACCTGCTGCAGCGTGAGTCCATCCCACCAGCAGCCGTGCTCCCCAAACTGCTGCGGCAAGGGTGACTCTTCCACGGGGTGCAGTCCTCCAAGGACAGGCTGCTCCAGCCTGGGAGCAGCACACCTCTCTCCCCTGGTCTCCCACAGGATCACAGCCTCCTCTGAAGTATCCGCCTGCTCCAGTGTGGGGTTCCTCCACAGGCTGCAGGGGAATCTCAGCTCCAGCACCAGCAGCACCTCCTCTCCCTCCTTTCGCACTGACCTTGGTGTCTGCAGAGTGGTTCCTCTCACATATTCTCACTCCCCTCTTTTCTGTCCGCAATTACAACTGCACAACAACTTTTGTTTTGATTTCTTCTTAAATCTGTTATCACAGCAGCATTACCACCACTTCTAACTGGCCCAGCCTTGGTCAGCAGTGGGTCCATCTTTGGAGCCACCAGAGACTGGTTCTGCCAGACATGGGGGAAGCTTCTGGCAGTTTCTTACAGAACCCACCCCTATAGCCCCTCCTGCTACCAAAAACCCAGGCCTTGCAAACCCGGTGCACAAGGGCACCTGCAAGGGTTTGCAAGCTGGATTCCAGTTCCCGTCCATGGTGGTGGCCACTCCTGGCACAGTCTGGCAGGAAGCAGTGGCAGCTGAAGCAGCTGCACCTGACTAGTACTAGGGAGGTGCTGCCCACCACTGAAGCATTTTGAGGGCTTTCCTTTGGCAGCAGTGTGGCCCTGTGGAGTTGATGCTCATTCCCTGCTGAAAAGAAATCTCCTGGGGTGATGGCATGTGAAAGGAGTGATGTTGTCCTCCAAAAGGAAGGATGTCAATGCCTACTCTGTGATGAGGAATGAGACAAGGGGCAATGACTAGAAAATTCACTTCAGAGGTGTATTTCTGATGTGAGCTATAATGCACACATTAATGCACATATTTGAGTGACAATGCATTGCAGTGATGCACCCAAAGTACAGGGCTCATAAAACAATTATTGCATACATATTCAAATTCTCCTTTGGGAGATGTAGAATACAATTCAGCCAGTGGCTTGTAGTTGATCTGGCCAACCGTACCTGATGCTAGGCCTTAGTACAAAAAATCTTTCTCTAAACTAATGAGTTTTTCTGCATACAACTTTCATTTGAAAACCCAAGTGAGATCCCTTTAGCTGTGTGATTTGCAGTGATGTTTTTATAGTATGATGAATAGGAGAAAGGAACAGGTAACAGCTTTTATTAGAATAGACAGATGTGGGGATGCTTCTAGGCACACAGAGTTTGAGAAAGATTTTCATGCTTAAAACATTTAACACTTTTTTATGCTGCAAAGACATTCAGAGGAAAGCAAATATTAAACAAGTGGCACTGTTGAAACACATGTTAGCTGGATATGGGAACAAGAGAGTAAGTCCTGGAAAAATCTACCTTTTTATTTGTGGAAAATAAACTTTCTTCTCCACTCCAGCTATTCTCTTGCAGACTAACTTCTGTCTAGAAAATCTTACCCAGCATCAAAAAATTATTTGTATACTGCTGCTGGCATCTCTTAAAACAAGCTTTATGACTGTTCAGCTTATGATGTTAAGACCAAGTCTCCTGGGTTTTTCACAATCTAAACAGATTTTAGCTGCATTTGGTTTGCCTGCGTCATGAGGTGGGGAAAACACATTCTATCTGGGCATGGTGCTTGTGTCAGGAATCTTTGCAAGGGGATGGTTTATGTAGAAAGTTAATGGCAATCCTGAAATGTGATACGGAAGGAATTTCATTCTCATCAAACAGGAAACATCACCGGGCTAAAACATCTGTTCCTTTTATGCACAGCTTTTGTTTCCAAATCCTCGCTATAGAAGCAATATGCGGATGTGTTTTTAAGAAAAGAAGCCATGTGTCTTAAAATTAATTTTTGGTGTTCCTGTTAACTTTATGTCTCCCTTCCTCTATTATTAGACTTTTTGGCTATGTGAATTCAAGCCTGTGTTGGCCAGTGGATTATGCTATTTTAAACACTGGTAAATCACAGCTCTGAAATATGTGTTTAGCTGTAAGCGCACAGATGCTATTCACCTCAGTTCAAGTAAAAGAGTAAATCCTGGGTTACCTGGGGGCTGTGGGGCTGATGTGGTGCTGCACAGGCCACTCTTGCTTCTCGCTAGCAGGTGGAGTTATTTGCACTGGATGCTGGATGATGTTTATGTTGTGTGACCAAGACTGCTAGTGAAGAAAGCAAGGCTATGTGGAGGCAGCAGGGGAAGCAAAGTCTCTTCACTGCAAGAAAGTAATGGGGGAATGTGTCAGTATTTTTGTCTGTACTCTCAAGCTGGGCAAAAGAAGACACAGCAGCCATGTCAGCTTCACGCCTCTCACACCCAGGAGATTTTATAAATTCAGCAGAGTCCCTGGCTTGCAGACAGGTCCTGCCCCACCAGAGCTGACTTGCTGGCATGATCCAGGCAAGAGCAAGTCACACCAAAGTTCTTGGCTGCTTTAGCATGAGAAGAGCTGTACTGGGGGCGCAAGCATTGTGCCACAAGGGTCCACCAAATAGATACATAGCTGGCAGTGGGATTAGCTTTACAATGTCATCAGGTGAAAAAAGACGTTTGGAAATGCTTTTGGAGAAAAAAGACGGTCCTGGCCAGTTTGTTCGATTTTGTGCATCCTTTTACATTTTGCCACCTTTCCTGTCCAGACATCCCAAAATGTCACTTGGAGAAAATGTGACAGCTTTACCCTCCTTACTTTTCAGTTTCTGTGAGTCTCTGAGGGAGCAGGTCCTATGGCCTCTAGACTGACCTGTGTACTTGAAACCAGCCCCACAACTCTATGGGAATATGTTGATTTGGGGGAATTCATTATTTTCAAGCAATGATTTCAAGCATTGAGGCTACAATATTACCTTAATCCCCAGGCTGAGGTAAGAATAGAAAGCTACTGACTGTCTTCTCTGCATAGGATAAAAATGAAAACCATTGTGTTTCTGTAGCACACCTTAATCCTGTTTTTCATTAAAACTTATCCACATGGAAGCAACTTATTTTTATGATGCAAAGGATGACTTTTTAGGCTGGTTATTATAACCTGGTTTTACTGCTCTTAAGGAATTTGAATCTGCATATTCAGGGGCAATACAATCTATTTTTTAGGGTTTGGGGTTTGTTGTTTTTTTTTTACAATTCATTTTTCTTTCAGGGAGCAGTGTAAATAGCTTGTCTCATTTCCATTTAAAAAACCTAGCCTTTTTTCCTTTATCATGTCCTTCCTTCTCATTCCCAACCAGCATCTTTCCAGCACAATGGGAACTTCACAGGTATTGCTTGGGAGGCTGTGGAAAGATTAACTAAATATCAAAGACATATCCAGTTTTGAAATGAATCATGTTTCTATGGTATCTGTGCCTCCTAATTCACTGCTCTCAGTTTCATTGCTGGATGAGACCCACAAACCCATCAAATATGTTGCTACAATAATAAAGAGGAATTACTGCTAGATGGGCTGGGGAATTTCACTTTATTTAAAGTGTTAGTCCTCACCAAGTCACCCATAATGGAAGTTGTGATAATAGCTTACAACATTTTCTAGGAATTTAATGGTTTGCAGAGATAGTGAGCTGTGGGGAACTGGGAAGAAAAAAAAAAAAGAAGTAAAAAGAGAAAGCAAGCTAAGTGTTTAATATCTTGAAATACTTCTAATCATCAGTAATCATGTCCAACATAAGTTCTTTTTAAATACGAGTAGCTCTGACAAGATTTAATGCTTGTCCCAAGGACAACACTCTGAGTTCTAGTGCAGGCAGCAGGAACTTATTTTTAATTATAAAAATATTATAATTACAAGAAAAAGTCTGTTATGGCCAATATGACCTTTTCCCAAAAAGTGGAGACCAGAACAGAGTACAGCTCAGTCCAAAGAGACTTGAAGAGAAAGTATATTAATTGCTTAAAGAGAGAGCAAGATGTTGAAAAATAGTTGAAGTCAAATAGGCTTTATTATTTTGTCAAAGGAAAGCTTTCTGTTTTATATAAATACGTCTGTCAAGGTATTTCCTTTCTGGGAACTGTAACACGCAGTACTCCAGTTAAGTCCAGAGGAAGTTGTGCAGGTTCTGGTCTACCAAGATAAGAAACTTGCGGAATAGTTGACAGTGAGAGTTACAGTGAGTGGATATGGTGGTAACTGTTGTGCAGGGGCCAGATAAGCTATTTGAAATCTCAGTAGTTAATCTCCTTAGTGTGGATTTTGACTTTCTAAATGCACTTCCATGCTTTAATAGTTATTTTTCAGAAGGGAGTGTTAACTGTGTTTACTTTTACATGTTCAAAAGCAGACGATATTATTTGCTTAGAACGCTGAATTCCTCATTGCTGAAGGTAACATGGTTTTAGGATTCTAACTGTGAGCACTTGGGCCCAACAAGGTTCGTCTTAGGACGTGAACTAACCTTGCAGCCTCCTGTGTAGAGAACTGAGGCAGGACAGTAATTTCCCTGTGCTAATCTGTTCATCACTTACCATTGCTTCTTCCTCAGCTCCACTGAAATTAAACCAGAGAGCTACCAGTTCACACAAGATGGGATTTTCAATTTTGAAGTCTTACAGAGGGAAAAGGGTTTAATTCAGGACACAACTAATGAACAGCCTGAATGGGGTTTGGAAGCATGGTGGGGTTGTCAGTGAGTGGCTGCAGAGGGGCTGCCCCACAGTAGCACTGCAGCTTCCGTCTAGTTTGCAGGCTGGGCGGTGGCACTGGTATGGGTGAAGGTTGAGAAGAAAGATTGTCTTCATATTCCCTGTCAGATGTTTGCTCCTCTGGGAACTCTCAGCACTAAAAAAACCCTTGCACCTTCCTAAGGATATCACGATGTCAGTAGAAATGTGGGAAATCATGGTACAAATGACTCATCCCTGCCTCTATGAGGATTAGAAGATTTTTGAATATTAAAAACCACTCACCTTCTTGGAAAGTATCAGTTGCAATATTACTTGCATAATTCATTTTTTTTCCTTTGCAGTAAATTTCTGAAGCGAAGTAAATTTGTTCTGTCAGTTAGAACTGAGAATTGACACTTTCTTTCAGGATTTACTCTTTATCTTTGTCACCCTCATTTCTTGGTCTTCCCTCTGATTGTTCCCTGGAAGAACCCAGTGTTCCTCCACAACTGGGAGGGGTAAAACAGATTAGGGCTAGCCCTACAAGGGACAAACTGGACTGGAAGGGGTGAGGACCTGCAGGATGGAGCAGTCTGTGGGCACTGTCTTCCCATGAGCAGTTCCTGATCCCTTATCGTGCCCACACATGCTGGCCCCGGTGTCAGTCTGCCTGCTCCACCACGACCACCCCTGTAACTTCCCCAGCGCTTCTCTGAAAGACAAGCAACAAGAGCTAAACCTGGGTGATTGTTTGGAGAGTTATTTCCACAGGCTTTTGTCCTGTTTTGCTTCGGGACTTTTTTCTGGTTTGGGTTTGCTTTTTTTTATTTCCTCGATTGAAAAATAAAGCCAGAGCTGACGAGCAAGCCAAACCCGTGAACAAAGTGCTTTGAACAGCTGTTGTTGATAGCTGACTGTGCCTTGTGAATCATTTTTTCCACAAGAAAGTCTGGAATAAGCATTCTTCAGTTCTGCTGTAGCTATTCTGAAATTTCATGTAGAAGGGAAGGCTTTTGACCCCAGTCCCATAAATCCACTCTAGAAAACTAACTCTGCATAGACAAAAACTTACCATTTTTAGTGTCCCCAAAAGCGCAACACGGCTAAGTCCAGCACAACACAGATAAACAAAGTGCTGTGACACTAGACATGAGAACAGCCACAGCTGGGAACCTGTGCTGCCCAGCACTGGTGTGAGAGTCTCATGGGAAAATTTATGAAGTTTCTTGGCTCATGATCAGTCCCATCTTGGAAGGATTTTGTTTCATCTGTGCTAAATTTCCCATGGGAATTTGAGACCTCACATCCACTATTTTATTAATTTCCATTTGAAAATAATATATATATTTGACCTATCTGTTTAACTTGTAGAAAAATACTAACTGGAGGAAATACCAGAGGGTTTCAGCTAGCCAGGGGCATAATATGCAGCTAATACATATTACTCCAAAATGTTACAAGGACAAGATGAAGAGAGATGATCTTCTGAATCTCCATCATTTTTCCGTTACTCTTAAGAATCCTTACCTTTCTTTAAAGTAAGAATAAAACAAAGGCATATTGGCTTGCAATTTTCTTTTTCCCTTTTATTTGTTCAGTAACTATGACTATTCCAGGGTCCCCATCTTTAAACATGTCTTCTAGATATTGTCTCAATACAAGTAATTTCTGTTGCCTCACGGTTGGCCAAAAAGGAATTGAAATCAAAGGTTGCTTTATGAGCTTCTGTCCAGCATGTCTGAGATCTTCTTGTTTTTTCAAAAATAATTAATTTTTCTTTCAATTCCCTTCTGTGGACCAGTAGCACTTTATTGATAAGCACACTCATAAAGAGCTGAAACACTGTCTTGCCAAAACATGTACATTCACCTAGAGTTCTTACATTTGTCTCTAATTTCACTTTGCCCTCTAGTGCCCATTCAGTTTTTTTTTTTTTCTGCACTACAAAATACTGTGTTGACTGAAATATAGCAAAACAGATTTTTATTTGGTGATGAGATATTTATGGACAGCTATGAATTAAAAAGAAAGCTTAATGATATGAAAGTTTCTGAACAACTAGTGGGCCATAAATTAACGTATTCCTGTTGCAGTGGGGTTCTCTGCAAACCTCCCTGGAGACAGATTTGGCCCGTGGAAGAATCAAGGAGATGATATTGGTATAGATGTTTTCAGATTTTATTCCTCCAGCCACACGTGGCTGGAGCCTGGCACAGACTACCACAACAACTCCCCTGGAATCATGTGAACACCCCCCTAAGTACAGGACTCCGAGCGGGGTACATTCGAAATGGCCAGTAGGGGACAGGATCTGGGTACCCGTGACCAGGGAACAGGAAGAGCGAAACTCCGTGCCCCACCATGTGTCCACCTCAATGCCCATCCCCTCCCCAGGGGAAGCCGGGGGGCACCTCCTCATATTCCCATTTCAGAAAAGTTAAGCAATAAAAACTGGAATCCCTCACAAGAAAGCAGCTGAGAAATATGTCATGTTATTTCCAAATTTCAGTAAAAGTAAGACCATTTCAGTAAGTTTTCTGCATTGCAAGAGCCACCCAAGGATATCAGAACCAGAAGAGTAAGCAGGCTGAATGTCATTTTATTGTACAGGTTTGAAGAACTACAGAAATCAAACATGCAAGAGGGAAGAGATTTGAAACCGTCACAAGGTGGGTGCATTTCAAGTGCAGTTAGTTACGAAGCCCAAGAAATACATATTTTGCTGTAACATTTGTGGCAGGGTGTCACCAGGTGGAAAAATTACTCTGAAAATTTACTCTGGTCTTTTGGTCCTTTTTGTTGTTCTGGGTCTTGGTGAAGCTGTTAGCTGGTTTTATTTCTGGTATTTCAGATTCATCCATGAGATCCATGCCTGCCATCTCTTCTTTACCTTGCATCCATGGGTGGTAGAGAGGACAGTATGGACACCCTGCAAAAGAAACCTGTGTCATAGATATGATACCTGAGACCCCATGCACCATCACTGCTGTTCACTGTTGCAGTGGGGTGGCTGCAACCTTTCCCTCGGAGACAGCCTTGGCCCGTGGAAGAATCAAGGAGACGATATTTGATAGATGTTTTCAGATTTTATTCCCCCTGGCCGCACATGGCCGGAGCCCGGCAGGGACTCCGACAGCGACTGCCCCCAGAACAGGTCTGGAACAACCCCCCCCGGGGTCCCGTGAACACTCCCTTAAGTACAGGATTCCCGCAGGCTACATTCAAACTGACCAATAGGAGACCAGATTTGGGTGACACATGACCAGGGAACAGGGACAGAGAACCCCCATGCCCCGCGCATCCACTCATGCCCATCCCCCCCACGGGGGGTACCTCTTCAGTTCACACCAGTCCATTTTTTGCTTAGATGCACCTTTTAATTATCTCCCCTTTCAATGATACTTTTCTGAATGGCTGGAGATCAGAAAACACATTAAAGTTGTTCCTTACCTGATGCTTAAACCAATCTCTGGCAATTTCAGCCCTCCAGGACTAACACCACCCTCTTTTGGGATCCACAGGCACGCTCTCTCCTCTGCTTCTTTATACCAGATGCAGAAGCCTGTGCCAAATGTACATCAGGATGGCCACAGATAGGGTTGGGTTTTGGGGTTTTTGTTTTTTGTTGGTTTTTCTTTTTTTTT
>VYZQ01016273.1:22758-63922 GCA_013400655.1 Mystacornis crossleyi | reverse complement strand
ACACTACTATTTCTAAGTTTTATCGGTATCAGAAATAAAAGAAACTGTATCCATACAGCAAAGTTTTTAACGTTACACATACATCATTCATTTTAATATTTGTGAACAGCCAATAATATAATATGTACTTATAACACGCAATTGCTGTTCTTTGGTCTGTGTGGCAGCCAGGAACTAAAAGCTCCTGCAGGATGCACACACCACGGTTCTTCTGTATCAATCCCAGCCTCGGGTGTGTCCATTTCCATCCAGCGAGGGGGATTTACTGATTTTAACTTATTAGAAATGCAGCAGTCAGTAGACAAAGCCCTAATAAAATTGAGTTCCAGGATATGTTTTAGAAGATGAGGGGAGCTGGGAAAGGAAAAATAGAGAGAAAAAGCAGAGTAAGTTTAATTGTCCAGATGCAGAGAGTGTGTGTGAAACTGAGGGACTGTTGCGTATTTTTTATAGGGGAATTAGATTTAAAATGGAAAGATTACATATTGCAAGAGCAGGTCTATATTAACCCTGTGTTCATGTGTTTTCAGCTGGTGTGTGTATAAAAGTAAATGGCTTAATAAATGTAAATTATTTGTAGCACGATTTTGGGCTGGAGAGCAGCTTTAGTATTATGACTTTGGTCAGATTCCCTTCTGTTTCTCCACATAACCCAACCAGAACGTTGGCAAAACCCCACAAAACCAGGCAGCACGTCTGTAGCTGAGTTTTTCTGGGTAAATGATCTTGCAAAAGGTGTTTCCTGTAGGGCTGGTTGGACTAGGTTGACTTTTGTAACAGCTTTATTCTCTTCAGCATCCTCGAGTTTTGAGACAAATCAATAAATTGAGCAGGAGCACTGCACAAAGACCAGATGGTCTTCACACAATACTTGTAAGGGAATTAAAATGTGAAATTACCAGCCTGCTGCTGTGGGACACCACGTAGATCTGCCTGGGTGCAGAAGGAACAGCAGGGAGGAACTCTCACACCAGCCTTTGTTTCGGTGTGCAGCTGAATTCAAATCTGACTTAGGACAGCATAAAACAAATCAGGTGCTCAGAGGAATGGACAAACATATGTTGGGGAGTTCTCTCTGTAACTTTGAAGACAAACAGTACCTGGAAGATTTTAGGAGGAGTTAACAAGTATGTGGATGACGTAATTTACATGTTGGGTAAAGATTTTTACAAAAAGCCTCTTAAAAATTATATAAAAGCTTTTTAGGAAATTGAACAAGCATCGGATTAAAAACCAGGCTTTTTAGGCATTCATAATATATTAAAGAAGAAGAGGAACTGAAGGACAGCTTTCCATGTGAAGGCCAGTTCCAAGGCCTGAACAAATGTGGCCTGGAAAAGGAGGTAAGTGGGTGACAATTTGCTTCTGATGCAAAATGACTCAGAATATTCTAATTAAAACTGGCTGTGGGAGCTTGCAGAAATTCTTCTGTGACAGAGGAAACGGAATATTGATAAATGAATGACTGGCTGTGGGTGGGAAGGAACTTTAGTCAAATTCATGGCTGAGTTGTGAATTTATTGGGAAATGATCAGTGCCACACTCTGAATTCCCTATGGAGCAGAGTGAGGCCACTGTGCAGTACACAGCTCACTGGGGATGGAATGGTGGGAGGAGAACTCAAATTCTCTGCTGGGTTGGGAAGAAAATTCTCCATGAAAGGCCTTATTTTGCAGGCAGCACGTGACTTTTTTTTTTTTTTTTTGGTGGTGTTTTTTTTTTTGCCATTTATAGCACATATGGGAGGTGCTTCCATAACCTTGCTGCTCTAAGAGTCAAGCTGGAAAGTTTGTTCCACTTCCAGGTTAACTTTGATTTTAATTTGGCTGTCAGAGATGTATTTATTTCTGAACAGCATTTTTAGTTTAAAAGGATCTTCTCTCTCTATCAGTGCTTTTCTTTCAGGTCATGGTATCTAATGAGAGGCAGCAATTAAAACCCCACATTAAGACTTTGCTCAACTGATCAAAGACAGTGTCTGGCAGGAGATTCCCCTTGGTCCTTAGAATAGGCTGTGACTAATTCACCTTTTTATGGTTCCAGCTGTGTTTGCTGTAAAAGCTATGGTAGCTCCATTGTTTAGCAATGTAATTAAATTTAGGAGTGGTTTAATGCAGCCAATCCACTGGATGAGGCAAACGACTCCTGAGATTCCTTGAAGACTGCCTGTATAATGCTCATAAAATTCCTTCTTTGTTTCAGAACTTCTATGACTTCCCATAGATGTGAAATCTGGCACTCGGCGGAGCCAGGAGGAAACATCTGGATGCTTTTGATCAAAGATGTTTGTGGAAAATGAGACTGCAGAGCATTAAGAATGGCACAGTTTGAGAAAGAGAAAGAAAGAATGAAACTCTCCTCAGCAGAAGTTGGTAAATTTGGGGGGAAATTTGCTGTGTAGTTTCTTATTCCTCCAATAAAGCTTAATGCTTGCGCAGAACATTCAGATAAGTGTTTTAAATACTGGGGGTTTTAAGGCAGGCACTGAAGCTGAAATTTATCTAAAATTAAGAAAATTAGCTGCAGAATGGTCTTCTGCAACGTGACAGAACTTTGAGTTAGTAAATGGAAGCTAAATAGTTTTCTCACTATCCAGTGTTCAGCTTTCTGCAAGAGTAAATAATTTCTTTTAGCAGTAGCTGAGTAACTGGAAACACTCTGTGTCTAAGCTAAAGGAGTGGTTTATCTTACATTGCTTTTTGAGTGCTCTATTGTGGTACAAATCTAAAGCTATTCAATGAATTATAAAGAGTTTGTGTATTTTTTTCAGGGATGTGATTTCTGTAGTTTCCTGAGCACACAGAAGAGTGGAGAGGACCTTCTTTGCCCATTCTCTAGAGAACAGTTGATATTACATTTGACAATCCTGTAATCCAATTTATACCCAGTTTGCTGCTGGCCACCTGCGAGCAATTTTATTTTGTGGCTTTTTGTTTTTGTCTTGAGAGCACTCATTTGTCTGTGGAGGATGATTCCCTTGGACTGGCTCAGGATCTTGGGCCCACCACAACAGCTGGGTACTTATTTCAGACATTTGGAGTTACTGAATCCTGATTTTTTGGTCGCGTTTTGTCTGTAGGGTGAATACTGCACTCAGAAAATTGCTTTTCGTGCTGTGGTGTTTGCTGCCATTGTGCTGTGAAGCTGAAGTTGTGTCCCAGTGCATGCAAAATGAAAAGTCAGGTAACCTGACTGGCTGACTGCTCTTTTAGACAATGAAATGAAACAGTCCTTAGCTCCTGGTAATGGTATCAGTACTGTTTTCTTGATTTAATAATAAAAAAAAAAATTTATTTGATTGGTTCAAATTTTCTGGGGGGCGGTTTGGGGGTAGTTGATTGCAACGTGGTCCTGACCCTCTGATCTCCAGCTCAGGTATTTACATTTTCTCCCTTTGTTTGAATGTCCCAGGCCCTGGTGTGCCAAGGCCAGCACGATGCTGGGGAGGCTCTGCTCGGGCTCTTTTTCATCAGCTTCAAACACTTCAGCTCTTCTGCCTGCTCAGGGCTGGGCTGAGGTGGTTGTAGGGAGGTGCTGAGATACCACAGGCAGGTAGGATGGGTTATCATTCCTTTGAATATCCTGCTTTATCAGCTCCTGCTCGGCCACACAACTCCTCTGACTTACCTGTTGCCCTGCTGGCCAAAAATATTCCTTATTTATGTGTAAATTTTTGGATTTCTTTCATAGCCAAGCCCATGTGTCTGTGGGTGACTCTTCAGGGTTCTGTTTTGGCCTGTGGAAGTGTGAGGTGGGTGTGACATTTGCCTTCTGAAAGATTTGTGGCCAGTATCTAATACTGAATTCTCTGTGTCCAACCTGATCACCTGCCCAAATTCTCCTTTCTCTGTGCCTGAGCATCTGCTCTGTGTGTAACAGAAATGGGGGATTTCAGAGGGAGCCTTTTGTAAGTGTTCTGTGTTCAGATTCAGGTGCAACAGCTGAAGTGTAGTGAGGTGTCTGAGCAAATGGATAAAATTAGACTTTAAAGCTGGTATTTGAGCAGAAATCTAAATTCTACTCTCTCACCCCATACGCGGTTGAAGTGGCTGATGTTTTTATGTCCAGGTAGCAACTAAAGCAGAGGGGAAAAGCTGTGCTTGGGCTTTCCTGGGATGAAATTATGTTTAGGAAGGCTTAATTAATTACAGAGGGGGAATTTGCATGTGCATTTCTTTAGACCAGCGATGTGTATTTTCATGGTGTATTTTGAGTTTTGAGATGGAAGTTGAGGCTCTGTTTTGTGAAAAGAAAATGAAATAACGAGAAGGAATGTGACCTGAATTAAATAAGTCTATTCTTATCTTGAATGATAAAAAGAACAGGGACTGGTTGAAATTCTGCTCTGACACGAAAATTCCCCACAGACAGACAATGAAACCTGAAAGTCCTGTTTCTGAAAAAGTCATGGAATGTCCCGAGTTGCAAGGGACCCACAAGGATCATCGAGTCCCACTCCTGAGCCTGCACAGGACAGCCCCAAAAATCCTGAGAATCCACAGAATCCTGTGCCTGAGAGCATTGTCCAAACTCTTCTTGAGCTTCAATCCAATCCTTTCCAGGATCCACAGTCCACAGCCTCGAAACAAAGAGCAAAAAGAAGCACATTAAAGTGTGAAGCTCATTTTACAGCACAGACGGAGGCACGAGCACGCTCTGTAAGTTCTGATTTCCTGTGTGTAGCCTGCTAAACTGCCCTAAAATGACCCAAATATGATCAAGGTAAAATGTGCTCCAAGAGTCAGATACCCGAGAACAAAATTTCCACCTTTTATTTCATCACTGCTGCTTGAGAATGCTGCACAACCTCTGTCCTGGCTACAGAGAAGGATGAGGAGAGGACAAAACCTGTACCTGCCTCTTCAGCGGCATGAGGCACCTGGAACACAGGAAAGAAGTTGGAAAAATAATGAAAGCTGAAGCAGCAACACACTGGGGATGGGGGAGCCACAGTGGGACCTCAAGGCAGCCCTGCTACCTGATAGAAGATCAGCCACAGCTCCTCAGATGCTGAAGTAAATGAAAAACTCACTGTCAGAGACCACCCTGGATGACGTGTGATGGACCCCTCGTGCCGTCAGTGCTTGAAAATTTTGGACACATCCACCTGCAAGCTTTTCTAGAAACACCCACTTGGACACTTGGCTGCATCGGCAGTGGTAGCCCTCAGTGGGAGCTCTCCCCAGGAGTGAACTGTGCATTTGGGTTCCCCAGAAGCACAAGTTCGCCTGACTTGGTATTTTTTAACGTGTTTTGTTTTTGCCTTCCATGCCTGATGGAATGGTTGAAATGAACGGTGTCGTGCAGCAAACTTTGGGATGCCTAGGGCACCACTCGGACACGCTGAGTGAAAATATTAAAAACCTGTCAGGTGGGAAAGGCCTCCTTCCTTTCTAAAGTGTTTTATACGCTGCCAGAAACACCTCTGCTTCTCCTGTGCTACCTCGGCTGGTACTGATGAAATTTGGTTTTCACTCACCCAGCTCCAGTCGTTGCTTAAGGGCCTGAAGGAGATGATTACTTAAGTCAGGGAGCAATTTAAGGGAGGTGGAATGTGAGGAGCTTTCAAAAGAAGAGGTAATGGAGTTGGTTTTAACTCTTGCTGTGACAGCGAAACAATTTTGCCTTTTCTTCAGAGGAGGTGTCTGTGTCTATCCAAAATACCTGTGCATCTTCCGTGTTTATTCCAGCTTCTGAGTGCAGTTTGTGCAGGGAGTGAGGTAGGAAGAATCCTGATCTCTTCCAGGAGTAGCCACAACCTTTCTGCCTTATTGTCTCTTTTCATTTCTCATCTGATTTAGAAAGAACCATCAGTGAGTTTGAATAAACATTTAAGTGCAGGGAGCAATAAAACTGTGGTTTTATGGCCGGTAACTTTTTCTGGTGACTATTTATGTTTATTCAGAGACTCAGAGGGAGCTCTACAGAGGCTTTCTGCTTCCAGCCTGGAATGGTGGCAGTCCTAAGGCTGCTGTCAACCTTATGGTCTGCTCAGAGTGGTGAGAGGGGCTGATCTGTGCAGATAAATGTCATCTGTACAGTTTACAAACAAATATGTCTGGGGCAGACACAGCTTGAGGTCATGTGAGTTGAAAAAATGTTATCCTAAAGCAATATTTTAAATGACTGGGAGTAAATAAAGGCAACCCCAAGAGCTGTTTGTTGTGTTATATTCAGGTCCAAGTCCAGGTTTTAGGTATTTGCTCCTGATTTTATCCCAGTGTTGAACGTGGGAGAGAAGAAACCTTACAGAGTCTTTCCCCTCTGACTGTGGAACTGTTACTGACTGAAAACAAAGTATAAATTACAATACTAGTTTTCATTTTGTACTGGGAAATGTAATGAAGGCTTTTTTTTCCAGTGACTCGAGATTTTCTATCCAATCCTTCAAAGAGAGAGGGCTCTTCATTGAAGCCTTTAATGTCATTAAACTCTTCCTTAACTGCACTTAACTAAAAGTGTTAGGGGAAGAGAAGAGGAAAAAGAGGAGGTTGTTCTACCATTGTTTGGTTGAAAAGGAAGATGGAAAGAGTGTGTCAGGCTCTGAGGATTCAAGAATACAATATTGAATGAAGGAGAGTTGTGCAAATGGCTTCTGATGTTGAAGGTGTTGTCAACCACCAAAGCTGTGCCAGAAATTCCCAGAGCATTTAATTTTGAGGAAAAGAGGTCTAGAAAAAAAGGAAAGTCCTTCCTTCTGCAAAAACAGAGGCAAAGTCTGGAGTACAATTTCAAGAGAAAAGTTGCACAATGTCAGAGCAACAGTGCAAAACCAGTAGGAGATCCTGGAGATGCTCCTTTCTGTAAATTCAGCAGCACCACAGGGAAAAAAGTGCTGAGCCTTTGAAAACTGCAAGAATCCCTGCCTCTGAAGGCATGTTAGCAGCATGGATTCAGCAATTATAATAACCAGCTTTGCTTGGAAACTTGCTGTTAGCATGACTTGCTGACATGACTGCCATGAAGACGTTGATAAATTGCATTCTAAAAGAGTGACATGTGGAATTCCAGAGCCTCTGTGCCGGATTTTAAACAATACTTACTGCATACACACACAAGTGTGGTTGTGCAGCACTTAAAAATGATCTCTAATCGAATTCCTGCCCATGGCCCCCATTTTAAATGTTTATTTTCTGTAGGTGTCACTGTAGCATAGCGGATAGAAACCACTTTCCTTAATGAAAATGTAGAATCCCCACAGATCCGGAGGAAGCTGTAATCTGGTTTTCTGTGCCATGGTTGTCATATCAACAATGAGGTTTCCCAGCAACTAACAGAATATTTTATAGATTTATTTATTTGCTTATCCTTTTTACTAATGAACCTGATACAAGAGAATTTTTCCCCCCTTTATAATTATATAGCAATTGAGAAAGACTTCCCAAATCATTTACATTTTGTCGTCGTGTTAATACCAACAGTTAAAATGAATCTTGTTAATAAAAGGGAAGCTGATAGGATTCCTGAATGCACCAAAATGGAGCCATATTATGTTGCAAGAATTTTTGTATTTCTATTTGACTGCTGGAAGAATAATTTGTGTGTATGGATTGGATGGTGTTGCTTTTCATGGCTGTTCAGGATGGAAACTTGGCTTGGCTCCCCTTGCTGTGTGTTGTTCTCTCTGCTCAGTCTGTGCACTTATGTAATTTCTGAAAGTATTGAACAGGGCTCGCTTTTAAAATTAGGGTTGGAGGAGCTGCCTTGAAACCTGCCTCTTACTGCCGGTGTTAATCCTAGGATCCTGGACTGGTTTGGATGGACGGGACCTTGCAAATCATCTCATTCCATCTCCACACCTTCCGCTATCCCAGGCTGCTCTGAGCCCCATCCAGCCTGGCCTTGGACTGCTGCACACTCCAGCCTAAGGAAGGATTCCCACCTCCAGAGCAGTCAGCTGCTGGTAGTCTGGTGGTTAAGGCACAGCTTTAGTCCTTGCTTTCGAACAGAATTGGGAATTTTGCATGATTTGCCTTCCTCTCCATTCCCGTGCTCTGCAGGGCGCTCACTTGGGTGTCAGCAGCAGCAGGCAATGGCGTGGCCTTGGATCCTCTGGAGGAAGACTGTTTTGACCTCTTTTCCCATCCTGGGGGAATTGTTTTAATTGTTAAGCCATTATGTGATACTCTGGCAATCATTTAAAGCCAATCCACTTGCTCTTGTCTGGGAGCTGTGCTTGGAACATTTGGGGTCTCTAGGGTGTTAAGTGCCCCTCTGCTTAATTAGAGAGCTGGGATTTATTCATCTGCTCCTAAGGGTTGGAGCCTTCAGATGCAGCTTTAAAATCTTCCAGGCAAAAGGGGAGACTTGGTGAATTTCTCACCTAGGCAACGAGTGAGAGTGTGGGNGGAAGGATTCCCACCTCCAGAGCAGTCAGCTGCTGGTAGTCTGGTGGTTAAGGCACAGCTTTAGTCCTTGCTTTCGAACAGAATTGGGAATTTTGCATGATTTGCCTTCCTCTCCATTCCCGTGCTCTGCAGGGCGCTCACTTGGGTGTCAGCAGGCAATGGCGTGGCCTTGAATCCTCTGGGGGAAGACTGTTTTGACCTCTTTTCCCATCCTGGGGGAATTGTTTTAATTGTTAAGCCATTATGTGATACTCTGGCAATCATTTAAAGCCAATCCACTTGCTCTTGTCTGGGAGCTGTGCTTGGAACATTTGGGGTCTCTAGGGTGTTAAGTGCCCCTCTGCTTAATTAGAGAGCTGGGATTTATTCATTGCTCCTAAGGGTTGGAGCCTTCAGATGCAGCTTTAAAATCTTCCAGGCAAAAGGGGAGACTTGGTGAATTTCTCACCTAGGCAACGAGTGAGAGTGTGGGTGGGTTTTTTTAGGTTTTTTTTTGGATGGTGATTTTGATTTAAGCTCTAAAAATCCGTGCAAAGCCTTTGGGAGCTCGGCTTGGCGTGCATTCCTAATGGATCAAATTGCCAGAGATGCTGAGGGATCACGCTTCCTTGGGGGCTTAAATGAGAGCTGGAAACCAAGGTGTGCCCTTTAGCCTCTCGAGGAGCTGGTGTGCTAGACAGAGATTTCTTGCACACTAACTGTCCTGGATTTCCACTCTGCTCAAATTACTGTGTAATTTATATCACACCTCCTAATAAACTCTCCCTCTGCTTCCTTGGAGAATACAGCACTTGAAGTTAATTAAATAGAGGAGCTCTGTGAAGCTCAGAGAAACTGGAACAGCTCTGATTGTCTGACTGTGGGAGATCGTCTCTAAGAGGTGTTTGGGCACTTATTAGCAAACAGGGAAATTACATGTGAAGAAGCAGGGATTGTAGATGCTGTGCAAAATCTAAGGAAAAATCTTTGTCCGGTTCTTAAAACGGTGTTCAGGGGACAGAGAGGAAAAGAAAACCCCAACTGTTTGTTGAGCAATCCAAAGAAATTTAATCTGTTTCATAGAAATAAATTTGCTCTCTCAGTTTGGGCATAAAAGTGGAGCTTTTATTCACGCAGGACAGACTTCTTAGCTAATTGGCACAGAAGCTGCTGGTTTCTGTTGGTTGGAAATGCAGTATTTTCAGAAGAAGATGTGACAGTCACTCAGGAGCACTTCTCCGGCCTTTCTGTAGCTGTGAGGACCTAAGGCCATGGAAGGGCTGGAACTGGAGCGATGCTCCTGCGGTGCTTTGGTTATGAGGCACAAATAGCTGGGAAAGGAGGCTCGGGACACCAGGGACAACTTCCCTGCAGTTCTGTGCGTTCCTGTGGGGTGAGCTGAGAGTGACACACGTGTTAACTGCTTCAGGGTAGTAATACCGTGATAAATCTGCACTTCTCCTTTCAAGGGGCCTCCCGTGGTGACTTGTTTCAGATACAGGTACAGGTGTCTGTGGTAGCCCAACAAGAAATGAAGCTACTTTTCGTAGGATATCGTTTGCCATAATTATGTTCTGGTGGGGGTTTTGTTCATCTTTTTTTTGGACTTTTTGTGTGAGTTTTATCACTCCATTGCCCTGATGTTTAATATATAATGAGCGAGCTCTTTGGAGCTTCAGCTGCTTGTTTCCTTTGCATGCCCCATCCTTGAGCCTCGGGGATTGTCATAATAAATTGATTTACAGGAGAGCCTCGGGGACCACATAATAAATTGATTTACAAGACTTGACGCTTTTATTAATTATTTCTTTTCCTCACTTCAAGAACCTGTCCAAGATTTTCCCCCTTTTTTCTGACCTTTTGGCATTTGTGGATCTCAGTTCCCATGGAGTTTAGCAGTGACATTCTAAGACCCTTCTCAGTGTGTACCCTCTACTCTGCTGGACTTGTTTCTCTTAAGAGATGAGTCCTAGAATATAAATAAGCACAAATCCCCAGAAAAACCGGGACACAATAATCTTCATAGTAGGAGAGAAAATAATTTGTAATCTAAGCACTAATTATTAGCTTTAGGCACCTTCTGATAATTTCAAGGAACCAAGATAAGTTTGTGAGCGATTTCTCTCAGCATCTCCTGGGAGCTGAGATCACTTTCCTCTAAAGTAAAATGAGTGCAGTGTGTGTTTGATAGGTGTGTTTTTAAGGACTGATAAATGCCATTAGAATTTACCACAATTGTTCAGCTGCTGCTTCTGTGTTAAACCTTCGCCGCCTGTGATTGTGTCTCTAATAATGAGTTTATGAAGGAAACCTTTTTGAGTCTGTTCCACTCAGCCACAAGCAATGGAGTCATTTATTGTTGCCTAAAATGCTTCATCTCTGTTTGTCCCAGTAAGGCTCTAAATCACTGCTGGGATAAATCCATTTATCGTGAGTGGAAGAATAGAGTCTGCTGTTTCCCTGGGATGGAATTACCAGGCTATTATTTCTCCTGCTTCAGGATAGAAATAGACCATTAGATAGAGTCAGGGATTTTTCTTCCTATCCTGGCCAGATCCTTTATGGTTTTTGAAAATATTGGATATTTTACTTGAAACGTCTGAGATTAGTCAGTGCTGCAGACAAGATAAAGCTACTGGGCATTTCTTGAACATTCATCAGTCTCAGATCCCTCCCTCTTCAGTCTTTTTACTTTATCCTCCCACCAGAGGAAAAAAAGAAATTGAAAAGGATGAAATTGCATCCAATGCATTGGAATTGCAGGGGGTATTCTAAACATCACTTGGTTTATTGTACTTTTATGGTCAAATGTGGTCATTTTGAATTAAGGATTTTGTTGCAGAGGATATAGAATAGTGATATAATACAGTAAGGAGAAAAGAAACCAAAAAAATAGGAGAGGAAAGAAATGAATAATTTATAAGAAAACTCTTTAACTCATTAAAATGGCCTGGCAGTTGTGTAAACATTAGGTTTTTCTTGTTCAAAAAGAAAGTAGAATTCTTGCAAATGAACTTCTATAAAACTAATAAAAGGAATCTTTTGTCCCTCTTAAGTTTTTTGAAAGGGAAAATTGTTAATAAAACAGTTCAGATGGAAGTTTTTGCTGCAATGATATTTAAATTTCCACAAACAGATCACTAAGAAGAGCTAAAACTATTTCCAAAAGTGACTTCTCTCCTTGAATTTCCCGTGACAGGTGAGTGATCTCAAAGTAACGACAGATTTCTTTTCTTCTGCTTCCAACAGATTGGAAGGGTAAGGGAAGAAATGTGATTTTCTGTGTGGGGCTGATTTTTGGGGATCTTTCAGTTGGTGGTACAAAGATCTAAGAGGGATAATTGGAAACTGATAAGAGCATTAATATTTGCTAGAATTCTTCAGCTTCTTCTTTTGTGTTAAAGCTTCACTGTCTGTGTTTGTGTCGTTCTCTGCAGCAGTTTCTTCCAAGGCCAGGAGATTTATAGCAATGGTTGCTTTTTCGTAGCAATTTTCAGATCTTGATCATAAAAATAAAAGCTTGAAACAAAACTTTTAAGCATACTCTTTTTTTCCTTCAGATTTTGGAAAATGTCGGTGGTGATTTTCTTGGTAGGGACTCCAAGGGATGGGGAGTTGTGAGAGGAACAGTGTGTGGTTTCCCTCCTTGCATTTCTAAGACACTTACCTGGGATAACCACACCCACTTTAGGACAGAGTGAATGTGATCAAATTCATATTTAGAGAAATGTGGGAATGCACAGTTCTGGCTGTGGGTTTTTCCTGAAATGAGCTGTCCCAAGAGTTTCAGTGGGGCTGAAATTTCATTATTGACTCTCCCCAAAAGAACAAATCAGTCTATGATCAAAAGCTGCTGAGCATCACACCCCATCTAGTGCCAGCTGGGGGAACTCCTGGAGAGCCTGAGGACAAGATCCTGGACAGTTTATCAAGAATTCCTGAAAAAGAAAAAGGACAGAGTGGTGCTGAACAGTAATGACCACATCATCTACTTCCTGTCTTAGGCTTTGCAAGCAAAGCAACGTGTTCCAAAAAGGACCAATCCCGAAGACCTCAAAGGAGCACAGCTAAAAGCAGAGTTTGATTTTGCATCTCACAGTTTTCTGATGGGTGAGATTTTTCGACTTTTTTAGTTCTCCAATATTCCATAAATGCATTTTTGGGGATATGACCCATTGATTTTAACTTCCCCTTAGCACATTTTTCCTACTTGCAATATAAACCACTGATGGGACAGGTTCATGAGGGCTGGCATCCTGCAGTTATGCCAAACTAGTCACCCTTTTTTTGACTGTTATTTCTAATTTTAAAAATAGTGTGAATATATTTTCCTGCTCCTGTTGCCATCCAAATAAATGCAGGGGAAACAAACCAAAGAAGAGCCTGCCTGTTTTTAAAGGAAATCTTCCAGCTCTCATTTGATCCATCGTTATTCTTGCAGCTCAGGCTTGTGTTCAGCTTCTATCCATCACTGGGACGGGATTATTGTGTAACTGCTGTTCCTGGCTTTGCCCTACCCTTAGAACATTGTTTTTTTTCCACCCTTTTCATCTGAATGCTGTTCAGAAATGCCCTGAGGAGCCATTCTTGTTGTTCAGATGGGTACTCTGAGGGTGCTCTGTGTTTGTCTGGCTGTTGGACATGGAAGAGTGCGATCCCTCAGAGCTGCTCTGCAGGAGGTGGCAGTAACCTGTTCCGCTCCAGAAACCTTGGCTGTGTTTGCCGGGGCGTCTGTCAAAGCCACAGCAGCCCTGGCTGCCCCAGAAAGCTGAGATTTAGGGTTAATTGGGGCATCTCCAGCAAATCCAGTGCATCTCCAAAGTGCTGGATTTACTGCAGGGCCTGGAGCAGCTGTGCTCTCTTCTGCATCTATTTGTGCCCAGGAAATCTCAGGTTGGAAATAAAACCACCAGTCTTGGAGCTGAGGCTGTTTCATTTGCACATCTCCTAGCAAGAGAAAAGACTTTAAAGCATGAAATGGTTTATAAGTGATTGCCTGGACTAAATATACTCCTTCGACAGATTTTTCCAGCTTTGTGGCTTTGTTTGTCAGGGAAGTACAAATGCCTGGAGGGCTCATCTCTTAACCTTGCACACCATTTGTTCTGCTGGTTTAGAGGAAGATCTGTGCAAGGAAGGGATGGTGATCGAAGGGGAGACAGGGTTTTGTCTTGTGAGGTTTTAACGGGGAGAGTACTGACAATTAAAAGGATAATTGGGATGATGCCTTGGGTTTAAACTTTTATATTTTTCAAACCCTATATCGCCCAGTGTGTAACTCTGCAGTTCCTTGTAGCTCGTGAGCTGCTCTCCCAGGCCAGACAGACACAACAAAGCTTCTCTGAGCTGTCCAAGGACACTCGTGCTGTGCCAGGCCCAAAGGTGTAAAGTAGGGCCGCGAGAGAGGTGAAGAAATTGAAGAAATTACATCATTAGCTGAAGTTTTAATTGGTGAATTTATGCTGATATGCAAATGGACCAAACCTATAACAGTGTGAAGAACTCGTGACTTGTCATCCACCTTGGGGTCCTTTTTGGAAGCAGCCTCTGGCTCCCCAGGGTGGTACCTTTGAAGGCCTCTCAAATAAATCCCGGCCTTTATTCCCTTACTCCTGTCTGGTCTCTGTTTCTAGGCAGCCACTCAAGGCATCAGGGACTCTGTTGATTTAGATTATAGAGAAATCCTGTTTCAGAGCGGAGCAGGTCCCACCCGATCGAGCTGGAACTCTCCACTGCCCTTGAGCTGTGCACAGCCAGTTTGGTCCTGTTCCTTTCCAAGGTGCAGGAATGAGCAGTAACACCTGCTAGATAAAACCACAGCCGAGAATTTAATTCTAAGAATGCATAATGCATTCCCAGGGCCCCAGACTCCAGCCTTGGAGTGGCAGCAAGCTCAGCTTCGCAGGAGAGGGGGAGATGGAAGCTCTTGTCCGAGGGCTGGGCCTGGCTCCGGATGCTGTGCCCGTGATTCCCGCTGGGACCCGCGTTTGGACGATCCAGCTGTGTAATCCCAGCTCTGCCCCGTGCACACAATGGCAGCGTGGCCTGGGGATTTCACACCCCTCATGTGTTGCTAACAAGACACAACACGATTTCATGTTCTTTGTTTTCTTATCGTGCGCGGCTTTAACTCGGAATAGAGGGACTCCTTTAAGATCAAAGATTTCTGTACGAGCAGATGATAATTAATTGAAACCTAAATCCAACTGCACAGCTATTCCAAAGAAGCTAAACCCTAGGAAACAACAAAAAGCCCCAAGATACCCTATTTATCCATTGCCACGCTCTGTTTTTTTCTTTAACAATGTTGCTGATGTTCATCTTTTTCCTATTGAAAGTCATTTGGGTAATTCCTGACATCCTAAATAACGTCTGAGAAATTTTTTTTTTCAACAGAGAGGACCTATATTTTTAAGATGGCCATGCACCATAATCTTTTGTAGCTGCATGAGGAGCTTATATCCAAAGTATGCGGTTGTAAAATATTTTTAAGGCTTGCTCCAAACTTGTTTTGATAAACAAAAGGCCAATCAATGTGTGATTTTTTTTACATGCCTCTGAACTAGAAATTTAAGTCTCGTGTGCTGCTCTTTAAAATATTTCAGAGATCTTTTATATAAGAGTAGTCAGATTTTCTTTTAGTTGTTTTTTTAAGCCTCTTTTGTTTTTTATTCCTACCAAAAGAAATCTCTATTGTTGTTACAGAGTTTGTGGCAGCTCACAAGAATGCACAGTTCAAATGGAATTCAGAGCTCTTACCCCTGAACTTTACTGGATTCAGCAGGGCTCTGTGATGCTGCATAATTTTTCTAGAACAAAATGGAAATAGGAGTCATGTAGCTGGGAAAATTGACAGCACTGGTGCTTTACAAAGGCAGTGCTTGCAGTCTGCACCATTTCATTGCTGGAGAGCACTGAAGAAATCCTGGTCTGCAAAAAGTGAGGGAGTGAAAATTTTAGAGGTTTTTGTGTTCCACTGACAGAAGCGAAACCACCTGTTAAGGAAAGGGAAGAGGCCGCTTTAGAGAGGGACTGGTTGTGGTATTTCACTCTGGTTTTTTGCCAGAGTGTCTCATCCTGCTCCAGTCTCTGACCACATTTCAGCCCCGAAGTGGCACCACTTGCAGTTTTCTCAGTATTTCATTACCAGTTCTGGAACCAAACTTGTAATTTCTACCTGTACATGGTTTCCCTTCCTCTCCTGTGGTAGCAATCCAAGAGATTAATCCCCCTGCAGCTGGGAATTGCCTCAGCTCCTGCAGTTTCTGAGGATATTCTGCTGAACGTGGCCTAAATCATCCTACTGATAACTGTGTATAAATACATCTTGACAGATGCTGGAGTTTTGGGAGGGCTCAGAACTAGACATCCCACACCTCTCAGTGCTTCCCAAATGTAAACAATTCCTATAAACTGTGGCTGCTTTTTCCACTTCACTGTTTCATCTTGTGCCCTGATTATTTATTTACCTTTATGGGGTCAGTAATGTTGTATGTATATAAAATACTCAAATGTTTCAAGTCAGTCAATTTATTGCTTTTGTCACGTGGTGTTTAAAGCTCTGCTATGCCTAAACTAAGGCACAGAGCTGGTGGGATTTTTGCTGCTTTTCCTCACCTGCCCTCGCATAAAAAGGGCAGACAGTTTTTATGCACAGCCTGTGCTTGTGCTTGTACAGCACCTTGGCTAACTTGCCTTTTTCTTGGCTACAGCTCAAGCCCTTGAACTTCTGACACTCTTTTACCTCCCTGGATCTGTTTCAAGATTAAACTGTAGAGTGTGGCAGCTCTTCAACAGGAACAGGCTTTTTCTCCCAGACCATGCTGGGAAGATGATTTACCTTCTGCCCTAAGTATTTTCCTCCTCGAAAAGTTTGTCATCTAAGAAAGAACAAATAAGCAGCTACCAACTATAGCTGAGACTGAAGAGTCGAAACAAATGGTCTCAAGACTGAACTTTATTGGCCTCAACAATTTAGCAAATACAAACGATGGTGTAAATGTGGAACTGTGCCCAGTTTGCAAACACAAAGCTTCTGTCCCGGGCTCTGCTGTCAGACAGCGTTTTCTGGGTGAAATTCTGAGATCTTGGAGATGCAGCCTGTGAACAGGTGGAACGTGAGACAGGAGGTCTGCAGCTGATTCCATTTCTTATCTGGGGACTCTGTCTGGTGGGTGACCTGGGACCTGTGCTCTTCCCATCCCCTCCCACAGATGCTGCCCAGGGACTTCCTTCCTCAGGAGGAGATTGGCTCCTGCAGTGGATTCTTGTAAGGGCTGGGGAGGCTCCCCAGATGGCTTAACCCTGAGGTCCTGCCTTCATTAATGAGTAGCTTCATTAACATGGCTGCCTAATTGGCCCCAGACAGAGGTCTCCTACTTTTTACTTCAGCTACACAGGGCTCCGTGGCAGGCTGTCTGCAGGTCTTGTGCCTTTCTGCCGTGTCAGAGGCTTGCCCATCATTTGTACATGAACAACCCCTCATATGACGTAACAAATTTGTAGTGGAGTGAAAATATGTTTTTTCCAAATGTCCTAGGTCACAGTGTAAGATGTAACCAAAAGTAAATATTCTATTATCATCTCCACAAGCTGTTAAAACAGGTGGGGCAGTGTTTGTTATCTCCTACCACGACTCGTCCTTGATAACTCCCTCTGGGGCTATCTCTGTTTATTGGGCTGTTGAGGACCCACCCCATGACTCATGGAATTACATCACTCCATTGGGAGATGCTCCACCCAGGGGGAGGAGCCAGGCATTCCCACCTGGATACAACCTGGGGTTTGGAACAGCACAGGCAGTCCTTACCTACTGCATTGCCAGAGGACAAGAGCTGCCACTAGACCTGCAGCTGATGACCAGACCCTTCTGTGGGATCACCAGTTTGACAACCTGACTCCATCAGTGTTCTTTACTTTAATTTTCCTATTAAATTATAATTCTGACTTGTGATCCCTCTTGGTTTGTTTTCAAACTTGCACACCAAAGTAATTTGCCATATTAACTAAGTTTCCAAGTTGTTAGAGGTTTTTGCAGGTCAGACCTTCTTGGGTGAGTCATGGTTTAAAAGCAGGCACCTGAAAGGGACACCCAGAGCACTTTGGATGTCCATTTCTCACCTTTTTTTCTTTTTAAAGGGAAGGGATTTTCATTTTCACACTTTTTTTAAGTTAAGGGGCTTTCATTTGTCAGCTTTTCTTCTACAGACAAGTGGCTCTTTGTGCTTTGCTCTGTGAGGGTGCCAGTGCTGTTTGCATGAGTTCAGCGTGGCTGCGAGTCGTGAGCACAACGCTCTCCCGTGTGTTCAGTGTTCTTTGCTCTTGTCCCTTCTGATGCCTTAGGTTCTCTCAGGCCAGACAGACACAACAAAGCCTCTCTGAGCTGTCCAAGGACACTCGGGCTGTCCCAGGCCTACAGGTGGAAACTAGGACCAGGAGAGAGGTATAAAAATTGAAGAGAGCTAAAGGTTTAATTGGTGAATTTATGCTGATATGCAAATGGACCAAACCTATAACAGTGTAAAGAACTCGTGACCTGTCGTCCATCTTGGGGTCCATTTTATGGAAGCAGCCTCTGGCTCTCCAGGGTGTACTTTGAAGGCCCTTCAAATAAATCCCAACCTTTATTCCCTTACTCTTGTCTCTGTCTCTAGGTAGCTGGAGAAGGCATCACTTCAACCTCTTCTGGGGACTTCTCCCAGACAGTCAGAGTTTTATTTCTGTCTGAACTGGACAGACTTCATGTGGGAACTCAGTGCTTAAGTGTTTGGCTCCTGAGCCTGTAGAAGGATCCACATGTGGGTGGTAATGGGGAACTGCATTGCAAAAGAACCTTTTGGGGTTTGTTGCTTCCAAGCCATCCTTCCTTTGGAGAACAGGCACTCCTGGTTGTTTTTGGTGTCTGAGGTATGGGATGTTGGAAATTATGTGGAATACACGTGGCCTGGATTTCAGCATGCCCTGCAATGCTAGGAGTCAGCAGTGATTATTTGCCAAGTGGGAACTAGAGAATTAGGAAAAAAGCCCTGATAAAGCGTTGTCTGTGGTAACAGCTGGGTTGAGAGTGCTGAAGGATTTGGGTTAATAAGCTCTGCCTGCTGGGTTACCTAGTTTTAGTCCAAATCGTTTTCTGTTCAGTGAACCCACTGCTGAGTTTTGTGCTCCCTTCTTCAGGCACCAAACGAGGTTAAGAAACCCCAGGAACATTCTGCTAAATGTATTGGGCCATATTCCTTGATGTGCCCTGGCTATTCTGTGCTGCTCTGCTGATGCAAAGCAGCCATAAACCTGGATTAGTGCAGTGCAGCAGTGGGAGACTTCAGTAAAGAGACAGGATGGCTGCAGTTTGCTGTGGTATTTGTTCTCTCAGACTCGCTTTTCTGCATATATTAATTGTTCAACTTAATAAAATTATAATTTAATGCAGTTCAGCTCTTCTGGGAATCATGAGTATAATAAAATTGTGATTTTTTTTTTGTTTTGTTTTGGTTTTTTTTTTTGAAGAGGCCTGGACTTAGGGGTGAGTCTTCATCTGTTTTAATTAGTTATTGCTCATAGCCTTAAGGGGCCTGCCCTTAGCTGTGCGGGATGAAAATGTCATACTCTATGTCTGCAGTTTTGCCCAAACTTGAGAGAACAAGAACAGAAGGAGCACTTACTGCACATCTACGGAAAGGAAGAGTAAGGTTGTTTGCATTTTTTGATTGGTTTTTAGAAAGTTGTATTAATTTAGAGTCAAAGAGTATGAAGAGCGTTAAATCTCCAGGTTTGAGGTCAGCGTCGATCAGCACCTTGGGCTGAGCTCAGGAGGGAGTGGGAGTATCTTGTCTTGGAGCGTGAGGCTGTCACAATGCCCACCATGAAATAGTGAGCAGCTGACATGAAACAGATTGTAAAATGGAAAGCTTTATTTCCGACCTCTTAAAGTTATATACGAGCCCATTCGGAGAGGAGAATGGAGCATGCATTGCAGGAGAAAGATAAGGCTGGGCTTGCTTCTCCCCACCACAACACAATGTTTTATACCATCATTTTCTCCTTATTATATTTTATTTGCACTCTATTTCAGCATAATGAACTAAATCTTGGGGGACGTAAAAGTTCTGGAAGTGGCTAATAACCAACTTCTCCCGTTTGAAATGCAACATAAGTGAAGTGAACTGAGCCAAAGTAGTTAATATTTTGTTTTCTTTGTAAGTGTAACTACCAGCCCTACTTTACAGTTGTGCACTTTGCTTTTGTCCAAAGAACAAACAAGTAACAGAAGACAGGATTTAGTAACCTGAACACAGAGTAAACTCATGACCTCAGTGACTTGTGCTTGTATTCTTTAATTGCTTTCAGTACAAAACGACAGTATTGAAAATTAAACTTCTTGTGCATTAGAATCAAGCTCTCAGTGGTGAATTTGCCAACTTCCCCATCACGTTGGATTAAATACATATAACCTCGTGTGTGTGCTCTTCTCCTTTTTTTAGTTTTAGGGAAATACAGAGTCTTTCAATTTGCACAATTTAAAGGCAATCTGCATAGAAAATAACATTATTTTGTTCCTTATGCTGCCTTTATTCTCCTTGACTACTCCCGGGTCAGATTCAACGCTGAGCCTTTCAGAGCTGAGCTTTGGGAAGCTGAGATGAACAATCCTCCAGCAACGTCTGTAGTGCCTTACAGTCATTCTTGTTCTCTTCATATTCAAGGCATCACTGAGGGCTTGTTTATATGCATTACTGTGCCTCTTTAAATTAAGGTGTAATTTAAATGAGTTTCATTAAGCTGGTCCAATCCGCTGTGCAGCCACCCTTATTGCAGCATAAACTAACTTTATTTCATGTTAGTGTAAATCAGCCCGAAACATTGTCATCTTAAAAATGTAATAATCCATTAAATTAGACTAAAATTGAAACATCCTCACAGGAGTTTGTGCTGGCGTGTACCCACTTAAATTAGCTGGAGCAAGTTGATGTGTACACAAGGAATTAGAAGTGGAATCAAGCACCTACTGTGGTAAATTCCATCACCTGGGGCCGGTCAGTGTCAGAGGAATCGGAACGCAGGGAGAGGGAGATGTCTGAGCAGCGCCAGTGGTCAGGGCGTGTCTGGGGGCCAAATCTGCCCCCTGAGTTTGGTCCTTCGGCCCTTCAGTGCTACCACTGCATTGCACTGGGTGCCGTCACCAACCCAGAGATGCTCTGGAAGTTTCCAGCTTCCCACTTGCCAGAAGTTTCCTCTGGGTTTTCCTCCTGACACTTCCATGTGGCTGGAGTGGGAGTCTTGTACCGCAAGTGGTGTTCCTGCATGAGGAATGAGCTGTGGTTTATTGCTCTACCAGAGGATTTTTAGGAGGGAAACACGCAGGTCCAAAATGGTAAAGATCACCTGTTTTATATCTGGGAAGTTCATGCCTCCAGCTGTGCTTTGGCACAGCTCTCATCAGCAGGGCAGTACTGGGCTGCTTCCCTCCGACTACTGATTTCTTCTGCTGAGTTGCCACTTCGAAAAAATTGTGTGTTCAGTAACATTTACTGATTTATTTAGTAAAATTTTCTTTCATTACTTGAAAGGAGTGCATGAAAGATGCATTTGGGGGCTGTGTTTTTCCTTCACCTAATCTAGGTTCGTATTTCTTTAAGTCTACTTCTGCAAAGCTGAGGAGAGGGGCAAAGGAAGGGATGGAGAAGGTTCCTGCTCATATCAAAGCTGAAACCATCACTGGGCTCTCCAGAGCAGCACTCAAGCTGCCCAGAGGAGTGGTGTTGTCGTGCTCACAGCAAGCAAAAAGCTCCAAACCTCAGCCTCACCTTGGTGGCAGCTGCCTGGTGTCATATTGATATTAAACAAGCAGGAACTACAGCAAATACTCAATGTTTTGTTTGTTGTGGATTGGCTTTTTTTAATTTTCAGTTTCTCTTGGTTCCATGTCAGCAGCAGCGAGAACATTCAAGCGGCTTTTTCCTGTATTTTTTGTGTGCCGTGAAAAAGCACAAGAGGCATTTAGACTTCAGTCACTCCCACTGCTTATGTGCTGGGTGTGATTTGCATCAGAATAGGTATTTTTCCTTTTTTATCTGTAAATTCATTTACATAATATTCATCAGTATGCGAGCTGTGCTGGTGAAAGGATTGCTGACATGTGGAGAGATACCTCAGGTTTTGAGCTTATTGTTCAGGCAACAAGTAGATGAAGGTGCAGGTAGCTAATTACAGTGTACACCTTGTCAGTTCCACAGGCTTTATGCTATAGAAAAAGGGCTTTATTAAATTTGTACCTGGATGCTGTATTATTTTGTCATCAGCAACCCTGAAGTATTGGGATATGAGACTTCTATTAGTACAAAAAGAATCCAGCATCAATTTCAAGATGAAAATGAGCCCAGATTCTTGACAGGTGAGCCTGTGAACTTTGGGAATACCTGACTGCAAGACCCATGTACATTTTGTACATGGGAAAATGAAACATTTAAAACAAAATAAAAGTTAAGCATTTGCTGAGTTGTTAATGGGAGGTTCTAGAAAAAGGAATCCTTGATTTCCTCAGTTTCTGAATTCAGGTGGGGTTTGTCCCAGGTGAGGTAAAGCAGAGCAAGAGAGGAATCTGAGGATCCCCTGCCTTGGTCAGAAAGGAATCTGGTGAGGATGGGATCCCCAATGGCTCAGTTTGACCTGAGGTGCTCACTGTCACCAAGGGGTCCGCTGAGAATGCTCTGCTGGGTTTAACAGTGCTAAATCAGCAGGTACAAAGGAAGTCAAGTTGCTCTTGTGCTCAGGTTGCCTGAAGAGAAATGATCTGTTAGGTGGTTACAGAACTTTTATGAGCTTTGAGTATTTTGTAGTTGGAAAACTGAATAGTTTAAATTTTTTTTTTCTTTTTTAAGGAATGGGAGTTTGCTGCCAGATTGGATGCCTTTTGTTTCATTGATGAGTTTTGCTTTTAATTTTAGGATGAATGTAGCTCTCAAATGTTTTCAGGTCCTCAAGGAGAATATTCATTGGTGTCATGTACCTTCAGAAGCCTTAGCTGCTTAAGGAGGCCTTCTTGAGCTGCAGTGTCAGTTGTGCACAGCTTTTGAATTTTTATTTCTTATTTTCGTGGCATCTTCGATGTGCTTTAAGCTGCTAGACAGAAAAGATATCTTTGTGTGCTCTCCCTCGTAGGCACTGATTCTTCAGGGACCCCAAATCTAAGTAGGAGGAGGAAAAATCTTGGTTCCAATTCAAAGTATTAGGCTGGTGCCAAGACTGTCCTGTTTAACTTGTTGCTCTACTGTGTGGTTAAGGAATTTTTTGTGTTATGGGATGGAGGGGTTAAGCTCAGAGAAGTTTAAATGTGCCATAAGCACAGCTTGCTAATGGGAGAATGCCAGGTTCAGATCTCACTTTTTAATCCCCAGGAGAGCCACAGCCTCCAGTTTCATGGCTGCCTCAGCACACGAGTTTCTGCACTCCGAGGCTGGAATGCTCCTTTCTGTTTTTTACAGCATGCTGCAGCAAAATGAAATAAAGTAGAAAGAACAAAGTGTTCTGGATAATCTGTCCCGCCACATACTCAGCAGGGAGGGGGACAAAAATCCCCAGCGACCCAACACTAAAGAAAACCAACCCCTCTTTTTTTGTCTTTTGGAGTAAGAACTGCAATCCTGGTTGTCCTCGTTTGGGGCGTTGCTGGGACTGCATCAGGTGAAGAGGAGCAATCACTGCACAGGGCTTATCAATTCTGAGTTGGCCTTTCCTCTCTCAGGAGCAAAAATGGACTTAAAAAAGCAGTAAGTGCATCAATTAAAGTCTCAAATAATGAGGTTGGACTCCATGATCTTGGAGGTCTTTTCCAACCTTAATCAGAGAAGCACAAACAGGTCTTTCAGTCATAATTAATGACATCATTCATGACTGAGATTGTTGTTTGCTTTGCAGAGTTGAACAGAAATGTTCAGATCTTTCTTGCCCTCAGTGTGCATTTTTTTTAAATCAGATACGAATTTTAAGGCTTCTACTTGTCAGATTTTGTCTTTGTTACTATTCCGGCCAAGCCGAGTTTATTTTTGCCAAACAGCTGATACCTGCTTGATTTATTAGATGTGCTGTCAGCTCAACTCCTTATTCTATTAACTACTCACGCCTTGAATTTATTTGACAGTGTTTGTGAAAGTGGGAAAATGGATGTGATTCCATCTGTTCAAGCCAATTCCTACAGAGACAGCTGAATTGTGGCTTAGAAGAGAGCTCCTGTCCCCTCCCTATGAAAATGTCCTCCCATGGTGCAGCTGAGCTTTAAGACCTTAGAGATCTCAGAGCAATCCCTGTCAAAGAACGTGTGGATGTGGCACTTGAGGGCCTGGTTTAATGGGGAACACATTTGATGGGTGGACTGGATGATCTCAAAGGTCTTTTCCAGCCTTAACAATTCCAAGATTGTGTGATTCAGTGCTGGGCTCTGTGTGTCCTTATCTATTTGTGTTTATAGATAATCTGTTTGGGCAGATATTGAGCAAAAAGCAGGGCTGGGAGATCTTTGATCAAAGAGAGAACTGCACTCTGGAAGGATTTACGTGCCAAGGTCCCTGTGCTGAAATGGAAACCCTCCAGAAGTTGCCTGGGCTCTTAGAGCACATCCCTAAACCTCTCCTTCTGGAGAAACAGCAGCTGAACATGCACTGGAAAATGTTAATTGGGCTCTGCACCGTCATGGTTTGAGTTAGGGAGATGTTGGTGCCCCAGCCCAGGGGAATCCCATTACTGGGCTCCAAAATTCAATCAGGACAACAGGCACCTCTTTTCTTGGGAAATCTGGCTGGATCATGGGAACAGGCAGCTCAATCAGCAGGTTGTGAAGCTCAGTCCCCAGGGTCTGTGGAAAAGCTGCTCCTGCTCTAATGTGTGCAACATGATCATGAAAGTATAGAAATGTTTATTGAGCCAGTAAAGTCTGGCCTTGAAAATGGAGAGGCTTCTGTCTTCAATGGCATCTCGTAACGTGAGGATCAATAAAATGCTTATGCCGAGCGAATCCTAAAGATGATTGTGTATCTCTGAGCTGTTTTCTCCCTGCTTTATGTTCTCAAGTTGGTGCAGCTACAAAAAAACCACCAAAAACTCTAATTTAAGTAAATTTCTTTTTACCTCGGCATGATAAATGAAATTCTTTTGAAGATATCATGTACTTGAATGCATTTAAAGGGTGACAAGGTCTTATCTATTTTGGAAGAGTGTGAGTTTGGAAATGATAGATTTGATTTAGTTTATATTTAACTTGCAATGCATATTCATTTTGTATATATAGTTTGTATTACATACTCACGTGGTACACATCCTTAATTCGTCCTGCATATTTATTTTGTAAATTGCACTAACTTTGGATTAAATTTTTTCAAGAAGCAAGGCAGCCAAATACCACATTTTTTTAGCTTTATACCTGTGTTAGCAGGTGGGAGACAGAACTCTCTGGTGGGACTCGCAACGGGCAGTTTGGAGATGCTGCTGCTCTCACTTCTTCACATCCTGTGAAACCTCCTGGTGAGTTCCTGCTCTCTGCTGCCTTCTCCCACTTCTATTTCCATGATCTTTTAGACTTTCTGGCCTTGATGCAGGACTTTTTTCGTGTGTGTGAGACACTCGGGAGGAACTGTACCATGAATAACTATTTATCAATTCAATATGAGGCATAAATAATTGTTCAGTAAGAGAATGGTCATTGTACTCTCCAGTTTCCTTTTTCCTCAGCAGGGTTTGGAATGGTTTCTCCATGGCATTTTATGGAAAGCTCACTGATCAGAAGGGTTTTGAAATGATTGAAGCTTTCCCCTACCACTGGGAACATTTATGCATTATTAATCCATGCTACAAAACCGGTGAAGTACTCAGTTTATTTTTACAGCAGTAGAATACAAACAATTTTCACTTGTGAATGGGATTTCCTCTCACTCTACAAGGCGTTTTTACACTGCAAAAGTTTTTCTAGACTTCTTGTACACTTGTAATTTTGTTGGAAAAAATACAGAATCAATCATCTGGAAAGATTGATGTCAAAAGGAATTAAATAATAACCACAGTTTTTCATATTTTGTCTTGTTTCCGTACAAGAGCTGAAAACTGCAGCTTTTAAATATGCATCTAAAGATGCCCAATGCTAATTTTATCAGGTGTAGGATGGACTGAGAAAATCAACAAGGATTTGGGCTGTACAGTCTCTTTCTCATTAATACATTTTGGCTTCTGGAATAACGTATTGGGAGGATGTACCAAGAGAAGTGTTGCAATATATTTCCACTGACAAGAAAACACTGTCAGGAGAATTGCTTTGTGTATATATTTATACACACTTAAAAAATACATGTTCGTGAAAATAGTACAATGTATCTTCTAGTTTGAATCAGTGCCATGTGTTAAGATTGTGCAGAGAAGGGGGAGAAGGGGTGTGTGGGTCTGTGTATGGAGACATCACTTCTGAAAAGCTTTAGAGAGCTTCTTCCATCTCATCCTCACCTCGGTTCCCAGTGTGCCTTTCCCACCTCAGCGTCTTAGATTCTGATCCCGGACTGCTTTGGGTGGGAAGGGACCTTAAAGCCCATCCAGTGCCACCCCTGCCACGGGCAGGGACACCTCCCGCTGTCCCAGCACCTCCCACTGCTCCAAGCCCCGTTCGGCCCTGCCTTGGACACTGCCAGGGCTGGGGAGTTGGAAGCTCTCTGGAGCTGTTCCAGACCAGGCTGGATGGTCTTGTAGCTCAGTGTTCTGTGCTTCCCTCCTTTTCACTCATTTCCTGTGGAGTTCTAAATCTTGTCCAACCCTTCAAGTTCAGATTGTATTACTGAGAACTTCTCCTGCTTCTGTTGATCCTCAAAGAGGGCTCTGCCGCACTCTGCTCCTCAGCTTCCTCCACTTTGCTTTCCTTTCTCTGCTCTCTTCTTCCTCTTCTCCCTTTTACCCTCCTACCTTTGAGCCGAGCAGCAAATATCCTCATGATATTTACAGGAGAAGTAGTATTTGGATAGTTCTTTGTTTGGTATTTCCATTGGAAATACCACAAGCAGTCATGTTTCCATGATATTTCCATTGACATTAACTTCAGGACGACTTCCTTTAGTAGGGTTTAGTGGGGAGGAAGCTTCATATTCCTTGTCAGCTTTGTGTGTTTGCTTTGTCCCTTTTGAAATCATGTGGCAAATGAACCAGGAGGAAAAGATCACAATCAGTTGGCTTGTCTTTATTCAGATTGGAAACTAAAGCAAATGTAACTTCGGCAGCAGCTCATATACAGGGAGAGCATATTGAGGTGATTTAAATATTTATATACATAAAAATCTTAAGCTGCTGAAAGAGTGCATGAAAGAGAAGATATCTCCAAATGCTTGAAAACTAACAAATAATGTAACGTGAGATTTTCATTGTCGTCCAGGTATAAAATCCCTTATTTTAAGGCTTGACTCATAATTAACTCAATCAACATAATCAACATATCCTAACCATAATATGCTAAAAATTCAACCCATGCTGTGGTGTTCTGCATAAAAATTCTATCAGTAACAAACCAAAACACTTGAAACATTGAATTTAACAAGAAAAAATGGGCTTGTACTAGGACAAATCATTAGTTTTAATCCTGAAGAAGAAGTAAATAGATTGTATTGGATAAGAAATGAGAGTAATCAACTTCTTCATTTCCACTGTGCAGCTGCAGCGCGCGGTGCCCGCAAGACTGGGTTTGTGGAATTAGGCTGGAGACCTGGATTCTGTTCCTGGCATTTTCACAAATTTGCTGAATTTCTCCAAGTCAGTCATTTAATCTCTGTAGTGAAGTAAAATAACGTCTCTACTTCATGGGAATATGAAATGAATATTAATTTAATGACTGGGGGAGCCAGGAGTAATGTTGGCTGTGCACATGTTTAGTAAATCAATGCTTTAGGAGACACATTTGCATAAAACCGTGCTGGAAAATTAGTTAGAGCCAGCCACGCAGTCTGGGTTTGGCCTGGGTGATAGTTTACCCTAATTTGCACCTGACAGAAGTTATAGGGCCAAATGGATGGGAAGCTGAGTGAAATACTGCCCAGATTAAAGGAAAATGCATCTTCTTGTAGCAGGTGCTCAGTAAAATACCAGTGAATCAAAATCCTGAAACCTTCAGGCTGTTTGAAGGTCCTCAGATTCTTGCCAGGGATTTGGACAGGATTTTGGGTTGTTTGGGAACATCGGTGTCCTGTGATGACTGGAATCCATCTGACAACAGAGCCCTATTTTTACCCACAGTTTCCTGAAAGGTGAACTCAACATGACACAGAAAAACAGAGGAAAAAGAAAGATTAAAATATCTTGCAGTACTGAAACTGCAACATGTTTTCCAGAACAGGAGTTCCAGTTTTATTTATTTATGTTTTTAAAGAAGCTTTGGAATTTTCCTTTGATTTTACCCCGTTTTTTTGAAGTTCCTTAAAATCCTCAGAAGTCCAAGGGTTCCTGTGAAAATCCAGCCAGTGCAAGGAACATTTGAAGGAGGAGGGTAGGTTTAGATGGGATACTGGGGGTGAATTCTTCTCTGTGAGGGTGGGGAGGGGCTGGGCTGGAACTGCCCGAGAAGCTGTGGCTGCCCCTGGATCCTTGGATGTGTCCAAGGCCAGGCTGGATGGGGTTTGAAGCAACCTGGGATGGTGGAAGATGTCCCTGCCATGGCAGGGGTGGAATGGGATGAGCTTTAAGGTCCCTTCCAATCCAAACCAGTCTGGGATTCTCTAAGGGGCAGGAGCACTGTTTTGCCAGGAAAAAGTCATTAGATAGGGAGAGGGATAGGGACCTTGAAGCCTGGATAAGCTTTGGCTAAAGATCCTTCAGCCTCTGGGATGCTTCAGCCTCTTTAGCAAACTTGCTCTGCATCTTTTAATGCAGAACATGGTGCCTCTACATTAACATTCTGCAATGTTCTTATATGCCTTTTAATCAATTTTTTAATGAGAAGATAATTACGTTCTATACTTTTAAACTGACAGATCTGACTGAAATTGTCTAGCAGTTCCAAAAATTCCTGAGGACTCTGCATGCAACCCACAGACCTGGGGAAAAGTCAGCCGTGTTTTTAAGTCAGATTATTTTGTGTTTGATTTTTGCTTCTTGTTAATGCAGCCACCCTTAATGATGAAATAAACCCCAATATCTGGAATCTGAGTTGTGTGACTCACCTGCTTCTTCCCTGCTGGCTTTCCTGCTTGTATTTTTGGTGTTGCCATTGCCATATTGAATGGGGAGAAACTAAAAATTCTTTGGATCAGTGTTCAGGTGATGGACCCTGAGCTCTGCACGGCAGCATGGTGCGATTCAGAGTCAGAACAAGCCTGGGGAAGTCAGAGGTGGCAGGGATGGTGTTTATTCCTTAGAAACACAAATGTCAGCAGCAGGAGGATTATTTTAAACACTCCACCTCTCTTGACAAAGTTGTGACAGCCGTGCCAGCTTCGTGAGACCTGTGAAGTCACAGGACAGCTTAATTGGAGATGAAGGTTTGTGTTTGAGAGGAAGGAAAAGCGGTGACAGATCCAGCTGTAAACAAGAGGTGCGGATGAGCTGAGTGTAAGGCTTTGACAAGATCCTCTGAATTTACTCCTTTATCTTTTCCCAGCCCTTGGGGACCTCGGTTGGTCCCTTCCCCAGCTGGTGCTTCCCCAGCATCCCTGCACACACAGAGCTTCCCATGGGTGACTCTCTCCTGTCTGATTCCTGCTGGAGCAGAATCCTTTCCCTGGGATTACCTCCAGTAAAGCTGGAGAGATCAAGGTCATCTAAAGAGCTTATGCTCTCTCCTTCCCGCACTTGGAAGGTGCTTTGTAAACTACCATCATAAATTTTAAACTTCTGACTGGAAGGATGCCCAGCCAAAGTCTTTGGGTGATCAGATTAGTTTACATAAGACTTTTTCCTCACTTAAAAGAAAGTGCTGGGAGCTATCATTGAGGCATTTGCTTAATCACGAGTGTTTCAAATAAAACAGTTTTGTCGTCAGAAAATGAAGAAATGACAAAAAAAAAAAAAAAGAAAAATCGTGTAAGATGTAATTTGAGGAGGGGAAGGAAAAAATAATAATCTCGCAGGGCACTGTAACAGGATTTCCTTATCAAGCCCTTCCCAGATGCAGTCACTGTCATTTAGGCCGTGCCAGTGACTGGTCCCATGCCAACCTAATACAAGTTGGTTCCACTTGTCACCCTTTCAATTTCCCAGCTGGACTCAGTTTTAAAGGGCATATTAGCATTATCAAAGTAATCTTTAAGAGGTGTCTTGGTTCTCTTTTAAATCTTTTGTTTGTTTGTTTGTTTCTAAATCATATTAGTGGAAAAAATAATCAAGTGCTGGGAAGAAGAAAGAAATATTATTATCTTTGTGTGGCATCAGATGTTATGCTCTCAAATTAAATGTATTTTCTTCTCCTTTCAAAAGAACGTGAAATATCTTCTCTAATACAGAAATCATTTGCAGAGAATGCTGAAAATCCCTTTTGCAGTGCTAAATTCAAGTAATGTCTATCCCTGGTTATTAAATTGATTATCTGAAAAAAAATAGCATTTTTGATGAACTTTTAGAAGACCCTATTTTTTTATTCAAAATTGCAAATATTCCAAAATTCAATATTCAAAATTATTCAAGCACTCTAAATAGTGGAAAATGATGAGAATAATTGAAAAGCAGTTTTTCTGCTTTTGAAATTTCAAATAATTTTCTGCTGCCAAAATACTTTTAAGACGAGTAGGGTTATAGAAATAACAAAGCAACAGAAGATCTTATATGCTTTTCCAATTATTTTGTATTTTCTGTCTAAAAGTAATTTTTTTAGGCTTCCTTTGTCAGAACTTTTTGAAATTGCGGTGTTGGAGAGGCCTTGTTCTATTCTTATATTTGCTCTTCTTTCTTTAGTTCTTACTGAGATAATTCGTGAAAATCTTTTGGTTACCCAGAGACTTTTTTTTTTGTGTGTGTTATTCACAAAGATCAGGGTTTTTCATGTTAAAGAGAAACCTAAAATGGGGTTGGGGACAGGAAGTGCCATTTGGGAAGAAATGATGAACAGAGGTGGCTCCGCCCAGGAACCATCCATAAAATTGCTCCTCCTGGAGCCGTCCAGAATCAGGAGGTTCTGGGAACACAACTGGAAAGGAAAATTGTCCTCTGCTTCTTTTAGAGGTGAATGAGATTATGATTAGCTAAAGACTTCTGGGGAAGAGGGAAAACTGGATTTAATGTCTAGAATTATTTGGGTTTCTATATTTTATTGCATTCAGTTTTGGAATCAATCTAATAAATACATTTCTTAAATCTTTCTTTTGTCATCTCCCTTTTATCCTCCTCCTTTTTCCCTCTGAATCCAAATGCCCTGTTTGCATCCTTAATGCGAGAACCTCTTTTGCTCCTGATTTTAGAGCTGAGTAGGCTCCTTCTGTAGCTGACCGTGCATCTGCAGAAATATTTCCACCTGGGAACGAGTTGGGCAAGGAAGAGGTTGCTGATCCCTTCAGCTGCTGCTGCTGCTGCTGAATTCCCAGCCACAAACTCAGCCTCTCCTCGCTTTTCTTCAGCCACTCCCTTCTCTGGGCATCAGTCTTTCTGAAAGCACAGCTTTCCTTGGCAAGAAAAGGAATCATTGCTTGCTTTATTTTAACCTTTCCTGTCACTTCCCAGATCATTTAATGGTGTGAAAGTTTATTTCATCTGTCTATCTGCGTATAAAATTATCTCACTAAAGGGTGCCATTTTTCTTTTCTCTGTTGTGTCGTTACCTTTTCCCATTAAGTACTTTGCACTCAGTAGAATTTTGCCAGAAATGCCAGGACTGGTGAATGCTGGTGATACTTAGTTTTACTTTCATTTGACTAAATCTAAAGGAATTCCTAGAGAATTGATAAGAAATCTGCTACTTATCTCCACAGTCTTTGATTTATATCTGATAAAAAACATTCAACTTCAATTACTATTACTTTAAATATTTTTTAATATATCCCAGTTTTTCTCTCCAAAAAGTATGAGAAATGTGAAGTTAAGGTGCCACAAGTGAACTAAAGATTAACATAGCTTCTGAGATGTTTGATTAAAAAATAACACATTTTTTCAGCATTAAGTTTATCGGTGCAAATTCTGTTCCCATCACAGATGATGCCTAAGCTTAATTAATTTTAATTTATGGGGCATGCTGGATGGCACTGCTTCAGTGGGCATATTTTTACTGAGCAATAATACCTCTTAATGCCCAGCTGGATGGTTTTGCATTATCACACACAACTTTTTCACCCAGTGCTGGAACAAATAAGCATCAAAGCACGAGTCAGATTAATCTGAAGGCACTCTTGTGTTTTTAGAGCGACTGCCTTAATCTGCCTCAGAGAGAAAAATCAGTGTACTTGTTATCATATTTGAGCAGTCCATGATGAGATGTGCCAGGAGTTTCCACAGACTCAATTTCCCATTGCCTTGATTGCATTTGAATACTGCTTGTTCTCCCGAGAGCCCGCCTGGATGAGTTTCATGATAATTCTCATCTCTTCTACCTGCGAAAGGTGAAATTCGGCATTGCTGGGAAGGAGGATCCACCCAGTATTTGCCATTAGAGGGCTCCTGGTTATTAATTTGCACACAAACCACTGTGCTGGGAGCCAGCCTTTCTCCTTCAGCTCAGGGCACGGGCAGAAATTCCAGGGAATCTCTTGCCAGGGAAATGCCAGAGCAGCCGTCAGTCCCTGTGTATCGGGCAGCAGAAGGGAATTGTGCCCGCAGCTCTGCTGTCAGCCCTCCCTCTCCCACTGCCCAGCACACGAGCCCCCCTGTGTCCCGCAGTCTGTGATCCCTCTTGGCTTCAGAAGGATTTAGGATGGACGTGGGGATATTACGAGGCTGAACTGAGAGATGTCACGGGTTACAGAGCGGCAGAGCCGCCGAGGGCGGGCAGAGGAGCCGGTTCTGGGCTGGTTTGGGCCTTGGGTCTGCAGCACCTCGGGCACGGGCAGCACGGGCTCTGTGGAAGGAGAGGCAGACCCTCTCTGCCTCCTTTCACAGGGGGATAGCAGGGGCTGTGCCCGGGGCACGGCTCTGCAGCCTGGTGCAGCGATTCCGTGCTGGGGTCAGAGAGTGTCGTGGGGTGACTTTATGCTCATATATCCCCTATATAACTGGTCTAGACCCAGACGTGATTCCTGTGCCTTTCTGTGCCTTTAAACGGAGTCCCAGCTAAACTGAGCTTTTCAAAACAGGTTTTGTGCTCCAAGGACACAGAGATTAGCGGCTGTTGCTGCTGAGGAGCAAGGAAGCACCCTGCCAGTTTGTTTTTTTTCTTGGCTCTGGTTCTTCAGAGAGAGAGAGAGAGAGAGAGAGACAGAAAGTGATTTTCCCTCCCCCCACCCCCGGGACTCTGGCTTTTTTTCCTTTTCTTCTGGACTTGTTCAGAACATCAGAACCCCACCTGGGGATTTTCCACTGGCTTTGGGAGGGCCCCCACTCCGACCCAGCTCCAAGGAGGAGGAGAGCAACCACACCCACAGAAGGACTGTAAAATCTTTCGGGTTTCTCTCCACAGTGAGAGGTTTCATTGTTTAGCATTATTATCCTTTTCCTGTGTGTTTGCTCAATAAGTAGTTTTATCTCTTTCACTTTCCTTCGAGGAAATAAGTTTATTTTTCCTGAACCTGGTGGGGGGACGGGTGGTTTGTAACCTATCCTCTCTTTTGAGGTTATATTTCTAAAATTGGCCAAACCAGGACAGAGAGGAAGGGCTGGATCTCTCCCCAGCTGTGAGTTTTTACGGGCACACCAGGTGAGTGATTTTCTTTTTACTGCAAGTTTAATGTTTAAACCTCCGTTTGCTTTCTCAGGGCAGAGACGGCACGGGGTGAAAAGTCGTGGAGTGGATGGAAGAGAAAACTGGCTGGAGCTGGCTGGGCAAAGTGAAGGTCAATTTTCTACCCCACTGTCGGGGTTGTTTCAATATGAGGGTGCTGTGTTTGGCTCAGAATGGACCAAAAGCCGCAGACAGTGGGTACAAGGAGCAGATTTTGTGTTCTACATCTCTTCAGAGAGCCAGGCCCTCTCTGTCTGCAGCCTTCTTGGAGCCTGGCCTCAGGCCATTGCACTCTGTGCTGTTCCCAGCTGCGCTACCCAGGTGATGCTGCGAGATGAAAGGATGTTCAGAAAACTTAGATACTTTATAAAAACCTTCTAACTTGTGCTGGTTACCTGGGGCTCGGGAATGGCCTTGGCTGGGTGAAGCAAAGCCGAGCTCCCTCAGCTCACAGCAGCAGGATGTAAAGATTTAAATTTGTCAGGTGTCCTGTTCCAGTGCACAAAATCAATCTGCACAGGAAGTCAGGCACAGTCAGCAGAGGCAGTTTTGGAGACGGGAGGAGCAGGAAAAAATAGGGAAAAGCATTGGGACCTCATCTTTGAGGAACTTCAGGAGTAATTGCTGCAATGGGTGCCTTGTCCAGGGCAGTATATTCAGCTGCCTGAATGTTTGTAGGATTTGCAGTTGAGGGGTGTGCAGCTCTCTCTGATCCTCACATTAATGCTGATAGAGAAACAGAGAATTTTAGGCCTTTCTTTATTGATCCAACATTTTTCCTGGGTGAAAGGACTGACTGAAGCAGCTCTACCTGGATCTTAGTACATTTATTTTCTTTAACTGTTTTTTGGGATTTTTTTTCCATTTTGCCTGGATAGGGGAAAATACTGTATTAATGGATTAGTAATAATGCTGAAGTCATGAACAATTAATAGTTATAAATTGCCTTGCTGCACATGAGGAAGAGGCATTAACCAAGGATGAGCATTATCTCAGCACAATCTCTGTTGAATTCACGAGTGCTGGGTTTTGGTTGGCTTGAAGTTTTTTTAGGAGTAAGATACTCCAGGTCTACTCATCCTCCCACCAAACAGCTGGCAGCAGATGCTGAAGAGGCTTTTTCAAATATCTTCATCTGGAAGGAGAGTGACTTCTCCCTTTTCTTCTTTCTTCAGGCTGTAAAGGAATTTTTGAAGTCCTTGAAAAAAAAGACAAAGTACCTGGAGTATTCTGCCGGCTACAGAGTGGTTGGAGACACTTGGAAAAGCATCTGTTAGCTGGAGAAAAGGAATGTGAAGACACTGGCACTTGTGTCCTCTTGGCCCAAGTTCAGCGTTGGGATTCCCTTCTGTGGTCCCGTGTTGGAGAAGTGTTAAATGTGGTTGTCAGGCTGGATTTTCCCCCTCTTTTGGCCTCTTGATTTCTCAGATATTCAGCTCACCAGTTCCACAAGTCCAAAACCCCGCCGTGAGTGAGGTCCGAAGGCCTTGAATTCCCCAGCTCAGGCCCCGTGACTGTGGCAGCACCAAATGCTTTTTCTCTCGAGTTACCAGGATTTAAAGTGGGGGATTTGCTCCTGGCCGGGAACAAACTGCTCTGGGTGTTGAATAGCAGCTCCTTATCTCCAGATTCCCAGATGGGCTCGTGGATGTCCCACTTCTGATGGTTAGCATTGAATAGGAAGTTTTGCAAATGATTCTTGGCAGGAGCACTCATCACATTGCTATTGAGATTTATCTCCACAGCTGAGTTTTCCTTTGCTTTTTTTCTCTGTACCATGCAATTAAATGGATGACCATCCTATGCAGAAGGAAATGCTTCTATCAGAGATGAAAAGAACTCAGAGTGAAGCCAGCCACACACAGCACCGGGTTTTAAGCCAGCTTTACATCAGTTTCCAGAAGAAATGAAAAAAGAAGTGCATGTGTTAGGTATTCCCGGGCTCTGAGATACCACGCACATTTTCCTGGGACGCGTGCTCGTAAATGTACCGCATTCTTAAATCAGCCTTTTGGGCTGGAAAAGTACTCTAAAAAAGAAAAAAACCCAGAGCTCTCAGTTTCTGTCATTAGGTAATGAGAACCTGTCTGTTGCCTTGCTGGCAGCAGTAAATATTTCCTGTCATGTTCTTTATTGCTGTTTTAACAGCAGGCCTCCCCAAACTGACTGGGCACTGCATTTTGTTTCGCAGGAGATTATTCAGAGAGACACTTTATTGACTGCAGAACCCTCTTATATTTGCCAGACTTATCGTAACATGTCTGTAGGTCTGCATTTTCTTAAAGTGTTTTGAGAATAGAAATACTTGGAAATGAATTAACAAACCTGAATATCATTTTAGCTGTGCTCCTACCCACAGATGATGCACTCCTGGGTTTTTTTGTTAAACAGAAATCTGAAAAATGAGGGATTTGACTCAGGAGAATGTTTTCAGAATTCTGGAGGATCCACTGTGAACTCTTCTGGTTGTTTTGCGGAGGATGATGAAATTTTCAGGCTGCTCTGGAGCTCGGAATTTGGGATTTTTGTTGTTCCAATACTTGATGTGTGCTCACCAGAAACCAGAACTCTGCTGTTGTTTGCCAATAGGTGGCACGAGTGCATTGCTGAGGTTTGCAGGTACAAACTGCAAATAAACGCCCGTGCTTAACTCGGTGAGGATGCAGCAGAAGGCTCCGTGTGCCCTGTGAGCAGTCACTGATTCCCGCGTAGGAAACACTGGCTGCAATCTGACGCCTGCTGCCAGGGATGAACGAGGCATTTTTGTTACAGAACGGAGAAAAAACCATTAAAATTAATGCCTAATTGTTAAATCAGACAGGAATGAACTTAATGTGGAGCCGCGTGAAAAAGGAATCACCTGAAATCAAACACAGCAGCATCACGCACACACAAAAAGGCGTTTTCTTATCAATTAACAAACTTCAATTTATGGCTAGTCCGGAAAAAAAAAAAAAAAAAAAAAAACCCAAGCAGTAAAACCAGCCAAAAACTCAAGTTTTAATTGAGGCCAAGTCCAACCCCTGCTCAAGACTACTGAAAAAATAATGAATTTTATTTGTACTTATCTACCAGTTGGAGAATAAATCTCTGCAGTGCATAGGTGTGGGGGGTTATTCAGAGGAGCTGCATGATGGAAGAGTGGAGTTTAGGAGGGGAAAAGTGGAAGTGGGTGGTGATTTATATGGAATTGCAGCCTCTGGAATTTTCCCTGCAGGATTTAGTCCGGTCTGATGCCTCTCCCATCCCAGCTCCACCACGGAGTTGCAGCAGCTGAAGCATTTCAGTGTCCTCTTGTGCCCTGATCACGAGTGCAGCACCAGCCTGAAACCCCCTCTTCCCTTTGGCACGCGGGTTCCAGCTTTGGATGGGCAGTTAAGGAAAAGCTCATTTATAACCAACTTCAGCAGAGTGAAATATTTGCCTGAGTTGGTTATTTTCCAGGACTTTCTCAAGTGTTTGCTGGCTGTGATCTCTCCAGATCTGATCGCTTTCTGAAGGTGATTTATAGGCTGAAGAGCAGTTACCAGACTACAAAAATCCTCATCTGAGATTCTTCACCCTGCGTTACACGAGTGGTCAATTAGAGGATGAGAACTCTCCATCTGCCTTTGAAGCCTGGGAATTGATTTGTGGGGTAGGAATGGGAGCAAAGTGTTTGGGAAGTGTCCATAGCATGATTTTGATCCTTGCCTGGGTGTTCCTTTTCTTCACAGCCCAGGTCATCATCCTGGATTTGCTGATTCACAGTGTGTGAGTGGGGTAGGGGAGTTCTGGGACTTAGAGCAGATGTGGGTATTTCTTAGGCCACCTTTGTCGTAGCTGTGAACTGAAAACCTTCAGGATGGCAGCATCCACTCTTCTAAATAAATTTGTTCTCTTTTTCCTCGTTGAAATCTAAATATCAGAATAGGATTGAGCTGCTCAGAGGAGTTTGATACAATACACATTTGGGGACAGCGAGCTGGGATTGTTTAGGATTTGATTTTTATTTTCATCACACTTTCTTGAGGCAGCCGGGTCTAGACTTCTGCTGCTTTGCGTGAAGATCTCCCTGTCCATTCTCCTCACTCAGAATTACTAATTGAGTAAGTACTAATTACTCAACCTGTTGGCTACTTGCAGCTTGCGGCAGGGTGGGAGGACTTGGTGTGGGTGGGGCTGTTCAAGGCTGAGTTGTGGGTTTGTTGTCAGCTATAAAACACCCAAAATCCAGATCTTTCCAAGTTTTTAAGTGCATTTTCCAGCGGCATTGTGGAGGGACATGACACAGCAGAGGAAATGTTGATTAGGTGTTTCTATTCCTTCTCCTGGACTGGTTTCTTTCAAGTCATTCAGATCCCAGACTGTTAAAATCACCAAATAATCGGTGTCCCCCAGCCTGCAGGCTGAGTTAGGTGTGTACTGTCAAGGTTTGACATTTTCCACTGCTTCTCCCAGAAAGTAAAACTAAAAGTACAGTGGAAGGTGTCCCTGCCCATGGCGAGGTGGTTGGAATGAGATGGGATTTAAGGTCCCTTCCAGGAGTTTAAAAACATTTCCTTAATGCAGGCAAAAGTTCGATCTCCCTGGGGCAGAAATAACAACACTCCAAGGAGTATGAATTGCCATCATTAATCTCAGTGGGATGCTGATTTTTGTGGCTAAGCACTGAGTTTAATTTTTTTTTCTACTTTTTGTCACTTTATCATGTGGATTTTCAGTGATGGTTTTGGAAAAGCAAATGTTTGTGAAGTTTTTAAACAAAAAGTAATTAAAAATGGTAATAAAAATCATCTTGCTAGAGATCACCATTCTGGGATTGTGGTCAGTATTTAGCATTTAAGACTTGCAGATTTTGCTCTTCTACCCTTAAAAATTTAGCAGCAGGGGTGAGAGAGCAGAGAACTTTGACAGTTCTGCAGAGCACTGTGTTTTCTTTAATGTGCTATGGAAATGAATCCCAGAAGGTTTGGGTTGGGAGAGACCTTAAAGACCATTTTGTTCCACCTCCTGCCATGGGCAGGGACACCTTCCACTCTCCCAGGTTTCTCCAAGCCCCACCCAAATAGTGAAATGGCCAGAATTTGAAATGTGTTTTTGGTTCTTTCTCTCAACAAAGAAGCTGATGTCACTTAGCTCAATAAGTTACTTAAAATGTGTTGTGTATTTATAATAACAGCATCTGTTTATGTGGGTTCAAAACGTAATATCTGTGGAGAGCTGTTTAAATTGATGGTAAAACTGTGTTGGACTCCTTCCTCTAACCAGAATTCTTTGTTCTTTATTGTGTCTGATGAAGAAAAGTTAAATGTGACTCATAAATTGATTCCTGTGGCTAAGGAGTAGAATAATTCCATTTATCTCAGTCCATGTCTGGGACAATTGTCAGTGGAGCAGAGGAGAGCTGAGGGTTGGGCAGGGAGGGAGGGTCGGTCTGGGCTCTGCAGAGTGTGAGATCTGAGAGCAGAGGGGTTCGTGCTGCCCTGCAGGAGCTCCTGCTCCACGGGGATTTTTCAGCCACACACGGAATTTGGGGGTGAAGCCTGGGCTTGCTCAGCTGCTGGTGAATCTTGGCTTCCCTCACACCACCCCAGGGGCCATCTGCCTCCAGAAGGGAATTCCTACCTCAGTGATGACTGTGCTGAGGGTCATGTCTGACTTTTCTCATCTGTAGTGTACAGAAACAATTTGGGGACCACCTGCTCCCCATCCTGGAGTCACAGCCTGTAGCTGCAGGCCCAGTGGGGAGCTGGTGCTTTGCCATCCCTAAATGATATCACTAAACACACTCTTACTTGATTTTTTTCCCAGCCTTTCCATCACCTTTGCTGTTTTTCTTGGTAAGAAATGTGTGTCATTTTGTAACAGAGAGAATAGGAGCCAACACTGAAATGTTCTTTTTCTCAGTGCTGCTGCAGTGTGCTGGGCCTCTTGTCATTATTTCCCTTCTGCTGTCACACGTGAGCTCGGCCCCAGCAGCTGCTCTCTGGTGTGGTGCCAGTGCCCCCAGCACCTGAGTTGGGATGCAGCTCCAGGTTGGTACCCCCTGGATCCCATCCCGTGGATCCAGCCCACCCAAGCAGTGGAAGAACCTTGGGATGAGCTGTGTGCTGCAGGTGCGGCCTGCGGACAGTGAGAGGCTCCAGGAAAAGTCACTGCCTGGGGGACAGAACGAGACATCCCCCATCCTTCTGGGCCAGCCACGTCCCTCAGAGGGGACAGTGTGACGGGGCAAGCACTTGCCACAGGGAACAGGAGGATCCACCCCGCAGGGAATGGGAAGAGGCTCCCTGAGAGGCAGCAGTGGCAGGAGCATGACCCGGTGCTTGGAAAAACAAAGCGAAACAGGGATTTTTTTTTTTTAATTTTTTTTTTTTTTGGTTTAGGCTGAGCCTCCTGCTGCAAATTTATGGGGTTTTTAACTTGCTGTGCTACCTGTCAGTCTCGGAACAGATGCACAGCCTTCGGGCTCTCCGAGCTTGCCAGCTCCTGGCATCCTGCTGGGAGCTGTAGGAGGACTTTCAGTGGGAACCAGGGCAGCCTAATAATAGCAGCAGAATCCGTCGGAACCAGTGTTTGCACAAAGAGGCAGAAAAGGTAACCTGGAGTTCTGCTTGTTTGCAGCCAGCAGAAGGACGGAGGGGGGAGAAACCACAGGGCACTGACTGGAGCACTTGCTTGGCAGCAGGATGCTGAGTGCCTTGGCCAGGAGAAGCAGATGTTTGAATTTCCCCAAAGCTGGAAGAAGCTGTGGAGCTGTAAAAATAACCTTTTCTAAGCTGGTGTGTTTTTTCTCAAAATGGACTGGGTCTAATTTACTTTTTTGAGTAAAACCAGGGGGATAGAAAGGTGTATTTCCATTTTTGCTTTGTGTCATGACTGGAAGTTTCATAGTTCTTTACCTTACAAGTTCCTAAGGGTTCAGCTGGTCACAAACCAGGTGTTTCTTGAGTGAGGGCATTGTGGGGATGATGGGTACACTGTAAAGCTGTTATAGACCTTTTCCTTCTGATCCTTTAACAGGAATACAACCTGTGTGACACCACGGGACATCTGAGTGACGATGCAGCTGAGAGTCCTGATATTCCACACAGAAATGCTGGGATGGATGCTGGGACACTGGGCTGAGAAAGTCCTTCCCATCTGATGTCCTTGGCAGGTGTAGTGACCAAATGGTTCGGTGTTGTTTGGTTTGGTTTTGGGTTTTTTTAGGACATGGCTGGAGCTTACAGCTGCTCTAAACTATAATTTTTGGCCAAGGATGACTTCTTTTTAGGGGAAAAAAAAAAAGGAGATAATATTGAGATTAGAATTGACAAGACATGAGAAAAGAGAAATCAATATTAATATCAGCATCAGAACATTTTAATTTTGGCATTTGAAGGAATAATGGGAATTGTTGCTCAGAAACACCATCTGCCAAGGCAGTCTCCCTCAGCTGGTTATGGCAAATTGAGCAATGGTAAATTATTCCTTATATTTATTTCTGGTTCTGGAAAGAATCCCACAAATTATTCTTTTATAAAGATTATTCATAAATATCTCCCAGCCATTCCTGCCTTTTCTTTCCTCCCAGCATTCTGTGTATTAGGAATAGACTGGAGCAAATTTACTTTCCAGAACTGGGGGAGGATCCTGTCTCCTGTGAGGGGAAGTGGGATTGGAAATAGAGCTTTGGGCAGAGCAGCTCCGGGATAAAGTAAAAAAAATCTCCCTGTTCTGACTGATTTCCAGGGATGCCACCTTTCAGTGGAGACTCTTTAGGAAAACATCAGCAGCAGGGCTCAAAGTTGGACTGCAGTGTTCTCCTTTGGGGAATTTTGGTCAAGAATTGATGAAAATTTCTGGGGAAAAGATCCTAAAAGGCCTTTAATGTGAAGAGTGAGGAATTACATGCTGGCAGTGTTGTTGTCATGTGTGTTCCCATCTTTTCTGGGGGAGGCTGGGTCTTTCTAGGGCCTCAGACTGCAGTTTTGGGCTCTCAGAAAGACTTTTTTTCTTCTATATATTTTTTTTTTTTTTTAATTACTGATGCTGTTTTCTGCAGATTTTT
>VYZQ01016273.1:8836-22723 GCA_013400655.1 Mystacornis crossleyi | reverse complement strand
CAGTGTTGTTGTCATGTGTGTTCCCATCTTTTCTGGGGGAGGCTGGGTCTTCCTAGGGCCTCAGACTGCAGTTTTGGGCTCTCAGAAAGACTTTTTTTCTTCTATATATATATATTTTTTTTTAAATTACTGATGCTGTTTTCTGCAGATTTTCTCAGACCAGAGAATTGGATTTGGTTAAAAATGTCCCCCCGTATGCCTGGGGTGGGGGTGATGAAATACAGACTCTCCAGTATTTTCAAGGCCAATTAATTTTTTAATTAACTGAAGTACACTTGAAAATATAAAACATTCATTTCTGGAAGTTGGTCTGTTTCCAGTTATTGCTGGATTCATTTGGCAAGTCATGTTTTTTAAAGTAGAAAATGAAATTCCTCGTACAGAATGACAAATTGTTTCCCTTCCATGGAAGTCTTCAAACTACTTCTCTTTTACTTTAGATTTTGTTGTAATTTGTTGTGTTTAGATTGGCACCATCTCTGCTGTTTTGATTAAAAAGCATAATTAATTTGAAATAAGACTTCATTATGGTTTTCAGTGCTTGTTTCCAAATAACTTCTAATTTCCATCCGTTTCTTCAGCATTTTTGCTCAATGGCCCTTGGTTTGACTCCTGCAGAATAACCAGGCCCCATCCCCAACAGGAATGTGCCAGCAGTGCTCATTGCCTGGAGCTGAAATAATATCAAAGTATTTAGTGATGTTTCAGTTCCCTTGTAAATTGAAATAATAATGAAAATGTTTTGCAATTTGAAAATGTTCCTGTATTTTTTCTTTTTTTTCTGGAATTTGCTGTATATGTATTTTCACTGGGGTAGGAAAAAAAAAAAAAGGTTTAACTTATGCTACCAAAATTAATGTCGAAACTAATTGACCTTCATAGGCAGATAATTTTCTGCTTCTTTGAACGTGGTCTGTAGAATCACCCCATGAATATCACATTCATTTCGCTTTTCAGAAATTACTTTTTTCTCCCCTATAAAAACTCCTACAGTGACTTCACAGAATAAAGAGGAGAATAATGGAAATCTTAATGTTTCCGTCTTTTTTTTTGGTTGTGGAGTCGACATTGAGCTCTGTGAAGCTCATGGTGCAATGAAAAAATGACTTCCCCTTGAAAACAGTGGTGTGAAAAGGGAAGTTGTGTTTAATATGGAGAGTGCTTGATTTCTTTTTAAGAGATTTTGATATGTGGAATAGCTGATGTGATTTTCCCAGGTTGGTTTTTTTGCTTTATGTATTTACAAAGAGGGAAAGAGAAAATGTAGTTTCTCTCTGTGCTGAAAAGGGGAAGGAAGGAGGGAAGGCAGGAAGGCAGGCAGGCCCTGGATCCTGAAACAAAAGTGCTGTCAGACAAAAAATAATCTCCTAAAATTTGGGAAGATTTTATATTTTGGAAGGTCCCTCCGACCCAAACCATTCTGTGATTCTCTGTTGACGCAGTAGTGGAAAAAAAAAACAACAAAAAAATGCAGCCCTGTTGCCTTTAATGGCGGATCCTTAAATTATAGCAGATTCATGCCTCTCTTGCATTCTTAATGTCGTATTTATCACATCATCTTTATGGGGTTGTCATTAGGGATTCACTGCGGTTTCCTGGGTACATCAGGGCGTTCAGGAGTTCATAACTCAGCCCTCTTCATTTGTGACACGCTGAAACCCTGCAAATAAATTGTCCCTCTGTATGCAAATTGTCCCGGGTGTTTTAGGAGCTTCAGTTGATTGAGGCTTTTGAAGCTCTGCTGATGAAAATGCCCACAAAGGGTCAGATCTAAAAATCCCCAAATGTTGTCAGCTTCAAGCAGTGGAATTCAAAATCATGACCCAAGCCCCTAGCTGGGACACTGCTATCTCCAGAAATTCCTCGTTTTTTTGCCTAATAGTTGTCTTGGCTCCAAAAATAGGGTTGTGGGTCTCCAGGTCTCTGAAGGACTGGATCTGAGAGCCCTGCCCAGAGCAGGACGTGTCTGCATGACAGACCAAGGAGGAAAGCTTTGTGAGGAGTAATAATACAAATGTTACATGAAAATATAAAAAAAATTATAATAAAAATGTACCTGTTCTAGAAAGCTTTGTGAGTAGTAATAATACAAATGTTACATGAAAATATTAAAAAAAAATTATAATAAAAATATGCCTGTTCTAGTAAAGGGAAGATCTGGTTTGAACCTCCCTTCCCAGTCAGGGGAAATATGACATTTTACAGTTTTAGAAGGATATTTAGTTTTTTAAAGAGTACTTCAGTGCTACCTATGGTGCTGGTACAGAGGTGGGGAGGTTCCCCACATATCTGGAGCTGGATCTGGTGCTGTGAGCAGGAGACGATGAATCAGAGGAGATGGGTGAGCAGAGAGAACCTGCTCGGACAGTCGCTCGTCCTGGCCACAGCCAGAGCAGCGAGCCAAGGCTTTCACCATCGCCTGTGATTCACTGCTCTGATTTTTTTAAGCCTTTGAAACGTATAGGTCATCAAGATTTCCGTTTTTAATGTGTTTGCAAAGCAGCTACCTGTGCAGGCAGGGGCCTTGATAAACTTCCTTCAGCCTCTTGTCATGCAAAAGGTTCCGAGCACGAAGAGGAGCGCTGCTATCTCTGCCTGCCAAACGGATCCTTGGCAAGCTGTGCCTCAGCAACTCTGATTTGTTTCCATTTAATTAATGAACGCTTTCCCGCTTTGTGATTATTGTCCTTGCCTGAAGTTGTTCCCATTATAGAGATGAATAAATAGTTCTTGACATTAGTTTCTACCTGCTTTGTAATTTGTTACACCATCAGGGACCTGCAGCTTGTCCTTGCTTTGAGTTCCTATTAACTGTTTATTTTTGTCTTTTTTATGATTTCTGTTTAGTCCTTCACAATTTAAAAAAAAAAAAATCTTATCACTGGTGTTCTTTTATTGCTAATACAAATATCTTTCACCTTTTTTCCTTTGTCATGGAATATATTTCTTTGATTGAGGTAGGAGGTTCTCTTCTCCTAATTTTTGTACCTCTTCCAGGAGCTGTTTGTGCCACATAAACACGTGAAAGGAAGATAAAAAGGAAGATAAATTAACACAGGCATTTACTGAGTACAGCAAAGGAATTCTCCCATGTTGCTGTGGGTTTCGTATCTCTGTTTTGTTTCTTTGAATGTTTTTATTGAAGCTGGATTGTAAGATTTGGGCAAGGGGAGGTCTCGGCTGTGGCGTGAGGAGGCTCCAGCCCCAGGATGTGGTTTAGAGTCCTGGAATGGTTTGAGTGTGAAGGGACCTTAAAGCTGCTCTCATTCCAGCCCCCTGCCATGGACAGGGACACCTCCCTCTTGCCCCTGGAGCGTGAGGAATGACAGAGAGACGTGGCTGGAGCACATTCCCGGGGACAGCTCGGGGAGTGGCTGCCAACAGCCGGCAGAGCTGTGCTGTGTTCTCCATTTGTAAATTATCAATAAATGACTCCTCCAGTCAATAGATAAATTATTCACAAGGAAAACAGCAGGTTCTAATCATCTCCAGATTAATGCCTTCCTGGCAGGACCTGTACTAACACAAATAATTGCCTTGGCGTGTGCCAAGCCGTCCCATGGATTTCAGCGGCGCGAGGCCGCCCTGCACGAGCTGTCAGCCACAGGTAACACCAACTCCTCACCTTCCCGGGGCTCTCAACCCTGTGTCCCATGAGTTTCGTGCAGAACAGACAGCTCTGGTCATCCTAAGGGGGAGGCACCCCAGGACTGTCCTGAGCAAATTCCAGCGTGGCACTCACCGCTGTGCTCAGCGTGTCGCCATCGGTGATGGATGAGCACAACATTCCCTGCCCCGAGAGAGTTCAGCTCTTCAGGACTTGTTTCCGTGTCCCTTTGGAAACTGGGGGGATGTTACTGAAGTGGGTGAGTTGGTCCAAATGAGAAAAAGAATAAAATTCCCCGCAGGAGCTTTATTTCACACTGGATTTGAATGCTTGAGTATGGGCACGTTGGAGTTTGCTGATGTTTATTCTCTGCACATAATTCATTCTGCTTTACTCTGAATATATTATTTGAGACTAGCAGGAACAGCAGAAGGAAAACTTGTTTGCATGAGTGTAGCTGGATTTCCTGGCTAATAGGGACAAATTCAGTGCCAGGGGACTGGCAGGGAGCAGACTCAGGGACATTCAGAGCCTCGGTGAGACAAGAAGAGGTCATGTTAAATAAATGTGTGTATGTGAATGTTTCCTCCACAGGGCTGGTGACAGTTTCATAATACTAAAATTCTGCGAAAAACTAATGAGAATTTGAAATTATCCAAAATTAGAACAACTTTTGCCTGAATGTCTCCAAATCGTCTCACTGAACTGAGGTTTGATTTAAAATCTTACGAAAGAGTTAAATCAGAAATAGCCCCTGAGGTGTGGGGTTTCCATTTTGGGCCTGGCTCCTTTTGGGAACAGGTTTGTTGGTCCTCTCATGTACTGACAGATTGCAGAGCTGCAGTGGCAGTTGGAAGTGGAGTTTATCCTTTGGAATAAAAATGTCTTTAGGAGGCAGAAAAACTGGTTGTTCCTCTCTCTGGATCCAGCAGCGTTGTCAGTGCAAAGTTTCTGTTCACTCAACTATTAAGGAGTTAGTGATTAGGTGAAGTAAAAACTGTTGTTTTGACAGAGACAAAAAATTTAAAACACTTAAAAAAAAAAACAACTGGGTAATGAGAGGATAATAGAATAAGATTGTTAATTCAGCACTTCCTTTGAGGAAAATGGGGTTTTTTTGAGTCTTCATGAGAGATTGGCTTCATCTTCTCTGAGATTTTTTCCAGTAGGTGCTTATCAGTGAGGAACCCATGGATGCAGCTGTGGGAGGATTCCCCCTTCCACCAGGAGAGCACCTGAAATGCTGTCAAAAATCAGATGTGGAGATCCTGTCATCTCCACCGTCCTGCATTTCTCCCTTGGTTTATGGAATCCATTTTACCTTGAAATATTACATTTTTCACATCTCAAATCACATTCCTGGTGTTGGTGGTCAGAGGTTCTCAGACAGAGGAATACAATGTTCTTCTGAAAACTGGAATATATTTAGGCCTTTGTTAGGGAAGCTTTGGTACAGCTTCAAAGCCTAAGGATAGGAGCTCTTCAAACCTTTAAAGCACATGGAGATGATTCTGTGCCTCTAAATAAATTCCAGTGTAGAGAGAAGAAAGAATGGGAAATCTAAGATCTAATCCATGGCCGAGTCTGAATCGTGGAATTTCGAGACATAAAATCAGTTCCGTATCACTTTTAAAATTTATTTATAAAGTTGGGTCATAGATTTTGAGTAGAGTGCTTTCAATAAAAGTTAATTGCTTCTATTTAATAATTGATAAAAATGTATTTTTTTTTAAATTCCTAACTGTAGCTCCTCAGTTAATCCTCACTTTAGTAATTATCCTTGTGGACTTTAAACCCATGTTCTTAAATGTTGCTGTGATCTTTTTGGCAACAGATGGCAGTAAAATACGTCCACAGACATCTCAGGTGAGGTCAGAAAATACTGGCATTTCACAGGAGCCTGGGACAAGAGAACAAAACTTTAAGGAAACTGTGCTGTCACCTTGATGTTATCCCTCGGTATTTTTGTTGCAGAGCCACAGTTAAAACTCTAAGGCTGTAGATGCTCTGCTAGGAGAGTTTATTTTCATCTTAATTTTATATATTTTTCAATAATTCTTTCAATTTTATTTCAATTTATATCTTATGAAACACCTTTTTTTTTTTGAAGATCAGAAATTTTTTTTTTTTTAATCAGAAACCCTAATCTTCATGGATTACGAGTTTATGTTGTAAAATAAGGTGCTGATTGTTTCTCTTAGCAGCTGTTTATAGTGTAATATGAGCTAAGTCACTTGCAGCTCATTCAAAATGAGACACAAGTCTGTTCTGGAGATGCTGCTTTTCTTCTGGGGTTTATTTTATTATCCATTGGGAAATACTGACTGAAATCAGCAAAAATATTGATCACTGTTACTTGTGGCATGGCATGGATTCGGTCAGGCTGCTTCATCCCATGGGGAATTTAACCAATAATTCAGGAAGGAAAAGCCACCTCTATGGGAGAGGTCACACCTGCAATTTTTTTTTCTGGAAACTGCCTCTTGATCAAAACTTAAATTTAAAAGTAACAAATATTCTTCAGAAATAATAAATAATCTTTCCATGCTTGTGGAACTGATTGTTAAGAAGAAACCAATTAAATCCTCTGACTGATTTTACTGATGCCTAGATCCAACCAGAACATTACAGTCACTTTTATCGGTGAATAATTCATGTCCTACGAGTGAAAAACCCAACAAAACTAAACCAAGACGTGTAAATATCTGTTTTAAGAGTTTAACAGCTCATCTTTGGGGTAAGACTGTTATAAAGTCATTTGGAGGGAGAAGCTCATACATAAAAATAAATGTTGCCATGCAACAAGTACTAAAGAAAGAACCACAAGATTTAAGCCTTAATTAATTTCCCATAGCAGCTGGGAATGTTCAGGAATAAGGAAATTCTGAGGCAGGAGTGTTAATTAAGGCTCATTTGCTCAAAATCTCTGGCCTGTAATTGATAACTTTAATGTGTGATGTGATAAGAAGTCCAAGCGATGTTTGCCATGATTGTAGCAATATCTGTGTTGTTTGCTATTTAGGCAAGAGAATTCTCTGCTTCTCTGATTTGCTAAAACTGATTTGCCAGGCTGTGGGGCCTTAGAAAGAGACTGGCTTTGTAGAGAAATCAGAGATTTTGGGACACGAGGAACCTGTTACTTTTTGTTTTTGTGACTGAATTCCCTGTAGACAAAACTTGATTCATCCATTGAGTGAGAGGCAAGAGAACAGAGCCTTTGGTGAAGCTCTCAAATACTGAGGTGAGTTAATGACCATAAAAGCATGGATATACAAACAGGAGTGCTTTTGATTTTAGTCTGCACATTCTCAGCCTAAACTCCCCCGTGAGGAGCTGAAGCATGCACAGCCGTGGAAGTGATTTGATGGATATACAGAGATTCTGGGTGTTGGTGGCATTCAGCAGGAAATATTCCTGCAACTGGATCACACCTTCCTGGGGCATGTTGTTTTTCTCCTTGGAGGGATTAATCTTTGCCTCACAGAAGACAAATGATGAAGGAGGTGAGTTCTCTCCGAGCTGCTGAAATGGTGGCTAATTTTTGAGGGCTTTCCAAATGATCCGTGGAATAGATGAACATAAAGGTTAAGTTCTGCTGCACGGCTGTGATGCAAAGGGCAGGTTTCTAGTCTAGCAGGTGCTGAAGCAAGCAGAAACATCCCATTCCAGGAGCTGACACAATTATGGATTAGGCAGGATTAGGGCACATTTGCTTCATTTCTCTGTTTCTCTCTCATGTCCCACCCCAAGTGCCTTTGCCTGTTGCTCCAAAAACTCTCAGATTTCTGATGACTGTGAAGGCTCCTCTGAATTCCAGTGGCAGTGGCAGGGGCTGACTGCGTCCTTGTTGCTTTTGACCTTCGCTGCAACTCCAAGCCCTGGAAGGAGTCTCTGTCTTGAAAGGATTTTTATCTTTGCTGTCACCAAACGCGACGCGTGTTTGCTGAGAAAGGACAGGAGCTGTGCTGCCTTATCTCACCCGGCAGAAAACAATATCAGCCTCGATAACCCTCCCCTTCACACCCCTATCTGCTTCACAATCAGGTTTTGGCCATCGTGTTCGCACTGCCAGATGTGTTCCACGGCGCCCCGTTGGCTGGGGCTCTGCAGGAAGCGGGAACGGCGATCGCCAGGGCCACCAGTCCCTCGGAGATGATTCCAAACATACAGTTCAGAGATTAATAGATAGCATAAAGTACAATTACAGATCAATGTGGCAAAGGATCATTCGAATGTGTTTGCAATCATTCCCCCAGCTGTTGGCTGGGCTATCTCCTGTATGTATTGCCAGGGTTGCTTATCTGGAGGTAGCACAACAACTCCCCGAGCGTTTTATCACCTCCTTTAAAAGTGGAGTCAATTACAACTCCAGATCAAAATAGTGATGTACTTCAGGGAGTAAAAATGATATCCTGTGATGTGTTTTCTGAAATTGCTGGTAGGGCCTGGCTGAGTCACAGGTCAGAACTTAATGAAATTAATGGAATGGCTTTGGGGTCGATCTCATCGCGGGGTGGGGGAGGAGGCAGCTTCCTCCTGCACTGATGACATGGACAGGGCCTAAGGTCAAGAACCACAAGAAGGACAAAGAGGATCCATCTGCTCGACATCAGAGGGATTCAGCCAGTATATTGCACCAAAATTGTGGGGAAAAGGTGAGAAGAGCTTTGCATCTTACTCTGAGCCAATAACTCTGATTACAGTGGAACATCTTACTGCATATTGCACAAATATAATGGTTCTACAAAGAGAATACAGAGGGAAGACGTGCCAGTGACCCGCAGATATGTAAAAGTTTGTTGCAGAATCTTCTGGGTTTCCTTTCAGGGCAGACCGGGCGAGAGGCACTGAACTCTTAAACTGCACCAGAGACATTTTAGATGGTAGGAAAATTTTCTTAATGGTCAGAGGATGTACCAGAGCAATGGTTTTAACTGAGAATGGGATGCTTTTGTTACTTTTTAATCAGCTGTATGTCGTTTTGTGTAGCCCTGTGATCTGCTAAATGGCCATGCTCAAAATAAATCCTTCAGCTATTTCACAAACCCCTCTGTATTTACAGATGGATGTGCTGAGACCCCTTCGTATCCCACTGCAAGCAGATTAAGAAAGAAAATCCTTAATATCAGGTAATGTGTGAAAGGGGGGGGAAATAGCTCTAGATTAGGGTATTTTCAAAACACAAGTTTCTGAATGTTTTGTTTTAAAATCCAGGTTTCTTAAAACTTACTGTGAAGTTCTTGATCAATCTTATTCATCCCTGTACCTACACAAGAAAGAAAGACATCTGTACCTCTTCAAACATAAAAAAGGGTTTGTAAGCTTTTTTTCCTCCATCTGAATCTTGGCTTTTATTCCCTTTTTTTTTTTTTTTTTTTTTTTTTTTTCTTCAGGAGTGAATCCAGTTCAATTCACATGAAAGTCACATGGCAGCAAGAGAGATTACTGGCCATGTCTTAACATAAAGATAAAAAAAGAGTTTTCTGGCAAAGGAGATCAGAGATGATAAAAGGCAAAATTGGACTGTAAATGTTATTGACTTGAGTAGGGGGAGCAGAGTGTGGGATGAGGTTGAGGAGCAAAGGATCAATGCAAAATGCAGCTTCAGAGCCCTTAAAATGCACTCTGAGGTCAGAGGTTGGCGTGAAACTTGGATTTGAAAGTCTGTTCCAGTGACAAGTTACATAATGTGAGATATTCTGAGGCTTTTCAATGAGCTGCCAGCTCATTTTTAGATGTTGCCAGATTATTCAGGTTTCACTTGGTGTGACAGTCTTCCAACTCAGATTGCCTTCATTTGATCTGTGTTCCTCAGAAAGGAGACACGGAACAACTGGGTTCTACATTTGGAGAGCCAAATTCGGATGGAATGAGGTGGAGGAATAGTGCCTGGAGACCTTAATCTGGAATAATGAGGGTGCAGCAGCTTTGTAGGGGCTGGGAGATTATAGATTTAAGTAGTTGGCAATGTACATTCTGTGTCATATTAAAAAAAGATTATATATATATATATACATAAGTATAGTATAGGAATCTGGGTTTCACTTAAATCAAGATACAAAGAAAGAAAAAAAAAAGTAATTGAAGAATTTCCTACTCAATAAACAGTAAATGTTTATATCCATGGATGTATGGTTTCTTTCAATCTAAGTTAAAAAGTGTTGCCCTGAATAGTTTGTTTCTGGTGTGTCCTTTTTTTATAAGTTTATCATAAAGGAGTGGTCTCCAGGATAAAATCCAGGGGAATATAAACAAGGATTGATTGTGTTGTTTTCAGAATGGGATTAAGAACAGAATTAATCATTATGGTCATAGCAAAACAAAGTTTTAAAGCTAAAACCCGTTCTTTTTGCAGTTCTCTCAAAATTTTGGTGAAGGGAGATGGGAGTAGATCAAGGCGTGAGATGGGAATTGGAGCTGGATGTAAGGGACAGAGCTGGACAGGGAGATCTGAGCCAGACACGGGCTGGACGATGGAGATGAGACAAAGAATTGGGAAGAGGAGGGAAGGACAGGACTGGCTTAGCCACACCCAGATCCAAACTGTTGAATGTGTCATGACAGGGACACACGAGAGGGACACGCGACAGGGACACACGACAGGGCCATGCCCATCCTGAGAGAATTCACTGCAGTGGCCGGGTACTGGGGGAGTTCTGAAAGAGGGCATATTTTGGGCAGGGTGCACTGGTTGAGCACTGAAGTCCTGGGGCTGTTTCCCACTTTTCAGACCTGGCAGGTTTTTTTTCTCCCCAGGAAATAACGCAGATCACTTTTTGGCATTTGGCTTTCACCAGTGGTTCGGCGTTAAGAATATTTCAGTGGAGCCTGAAAAACCAACAGGATCATGCACGGTGCAGGGGAGTGGGCTGGCAGCTTCTCTGGGTGTTTAGGCACCAATGCAGGGACCAGTTTTTCCATCTAAACTGCTGGCTGTGTGGATCTGGGAGAGGGGACTGTTCTCTTTGTGATTTATCAAAGAAGCTTTGGCAAACTAATCCTCAGGCAGGCACTGGCTGCTGCTCGCTCCCAGCAGGTGCAGGGCAGGTGATAAAATAAAGGTGCCACAGAGCTTTGGAGTCTTTCTAGGGCTGGTTTTGCTGCCACAAAATTCAGCCAGAGCCTTGCCATTGATGTGGAAGGAAGTCACGGACCTTTTATTCGCTGTGGGCTCGGTACAAGACACGGAGCACTGTTAAATTCTGCTGTTGAGCTTGGTGTTGTGCCTGCTCAGGGGACCTGTGTTGTGGCTTTGGAGAAGGATCAGGAATCGAACTTCGTGGGTGATGAGGACGTGCAATGCTCTCGTTCAGACTGAATTTTAAAAGTCTGCCTTCCTCCTGTGGCTACCTCCCAGCACTCAGTCACTGGTTTTCCTGGTTTATTCCATGACCCATTTTGCTTTCAGTGGCAGTGACAGGAACTTTCCTCAGCTGAGGAACTCGTGGCACTTGCCTTGACTCCAGCTCCAGCCCAATTTCTGCCTTGCACTGTGCTGACTGCTACGCTGTCAGACATCTGATGGCCAGTGGGTCACAGGATCTCACGTCCTGTTGCCTTTTTAAGCCGAGTTCCGGCTTTCAAAGCGCACAGATAAAATAGCAAGAGCCTGAGTCCTGCAGCAGTTGAGGAGCTGGAGTGTCTGAGGATACTTTCAGGGGGAGTCTGAGAACACTTTCACTCCGTAATTCCAACTGCACTGCCTCCTTGGCGAATCCTGACTCTCGGGTTTGATATGTGGCAGGAGGATGAACTTTTAGTGCATTGCAAGGCTCTTATCCACCGGGTTTGTTGATACTTAAAATAAAATCTTGCTGCCGTTCCTTGTGGTTTGAAATCTTCACAGTCAGACTGCATTTTCAGAGCTCTTCTGCTGTATCACACCTCTGACAGAGACAAAAATTTGATGTGTGCCATGCCATTCTATGGAGATTTATACCCAAACCCCACGTGAGCTTCGACTGGAATTTTTGTACACGAGCACAGCACCTTGCACCAGATTTCCCCCCTTCTGTTACTTACAATAATTAGTACTTCTCAATCAATAAACTGCTGCTTGGGTTTGTCAAAGTCCATGAAAATAAATTCAGGCAAATTGAGTTTCTGAGGATTTCAAAATCAGTTCAGGGAAATCCCATGGCCTGTGCTCCACTGGAGGCTTGGGGATCCCAGCTGGTGCTTTCACCAACTGTGCCTGTGCATGAGTGATGCCTCTGAGAGTACAAACGAGAAAAATTGGGATGAACGACTCCAACATGCAAGAAACTGCTCTTTTCCCCCAAAATAATTCAACGCATTCTGTTTGGTGAATCACACACAACACAAAGTCCCTTCCATATGACCCAGCTGCTGCTCTTTATTCTAAATTTTCCATAAAATGAATAAACTCTACCCACGAGTTTCATTTAACATTATCGTTTTCCTCTCTGAAAAGCTTTTGATAAGTAGCTTAATACAAAAACTGTGTAGTTATAGGGCTTTTTTCTTTAAGTTTTTTTTGAACAGAAGCCTCCATCCCAAAGGAAGGAATTTGCAAACCTTAATAATCTCACTTTAGTCCAACGTTCAATTAATTTTTATTTCAGTTCCTCACTTTCAGGGAATCTGTTTTTCAGGAAGAAATAGAAAATGACAGCATCGTGAATTCTCTTTAAACAGGAAAAAAAAGGCATGAAAACAAGCCCATAGGAGAGCAGTGCCTCCATTCAGTGCAAAATCTTTTTATTCAAGTTTCTTTTAATGAAAACTATTCAGCCTGGTGGTGGTTTTGTTATTCTGAAAGATGGAGAGTGTGAATGTTTTGCAGAACTGCTGGACCTCAAAGCAAGCTGAGCACAGTCAGTGCACCCGGGCTGCACTGAGCTGGAACCTGAATTTTGTCATTACTGAATGGATCGTTTGCCTGAGCCTCAGGAGCAGAGGGCAAAGTCAGCCCAGCAAAAAACCCCAATTTAGACCCGAATGCTGAACCTGGCCCCAAACAGTTGTCCTGTGGATCAGAATTCCAAAACACTAAGAAATGGCTGTAGGGAATATTTCTGTGTGACACAAATCACAGGATTGCTGTTGGAGGTAACCTAAAGGTAAATTTAGGAATTTGTCCCTGTTCCTACAGCTTTCTTTAGGATTGAGTGTGTGAGATCAGGGGCTTCAGTGATGAGGGTAAAAAGCAGATGCTCTTTTGCTGATGCCTCATTTTAATCTTTGGCAAAAGAAGGAAAATTTAGTACACGTAGGGAAGATAATGAACTTGTCTATGTTGGACACATCACAACAGGGAATCCTAGGTTATAATTTGTTTTTAAACAACGGCAAGAGGAGAACCATTCCTTTATCTTGGCTGTTTCTGAGGTCTGGTAACCCGTGGTGAGTTCCATGTCAGCAAACCAATGAAGAAAGCTGAATTAACCATTGAAAACTAAAGAATGTAATTTTACTGTCATTTTCAAGACCTTTGGAAAAGATTATGACAAATTCACTGATGACCACTACCAGATACTTACCCCATTATCAGAAAAATACGCTTTTAAATCTACCAAAGATGTGTATTTCTAGCTGTATGCAGAAAAGGCCTTGATGCTGTGCAAGCACTGCTCGGCAATAATAAAATCAGTGTTATCAACTCTACTCCAGCACAAATCCCCAGCACAGCCCCACAGCAGCTCCTGAGAGGGAAACCCAGCCCAGCTGAACGTTCCCTCTTTGCATTTTGGCTGCAGCTCCTGTTCTCTGGAGAAGCTGCAGGACGAAATATTGAGTGATTTACCCAGAGCAGCTGTGGCTGCCCCTGGATCCCTGGCAGTGCCCAAGGCCAGGCTGGACGGGGCTGGAGCAGCCCGGGACAGTGGAAATTGTCCCTGCCCATGGCAGGGGTGGCCCTGGATGGGCTTTAAGGTCCCTTCCAGCCCAAACCACCCCCTGGTGCTGTGCTTGTAAACAATTATTGATGATTGGGAATTATGGAGTCCTGACAAACCCCATCGCTGTCACGGGGGAGACCAGAGGGCTCGTTCTGGGCAAATAAAAGAAACGATGGAGTCATTCAAAACTCCTTAGATCTGCTTAGCCAGTGGCCTCAGGCAGCTCAACAAGCCAGGAACTCAGCTCTCCACAAGCATTTAAACAGCAACTCTTCTTCTGCATGCACAGGCAGTTATTTGGTGTTGGAATAAGACAAGGAAATTGAATGTAAAATCTGTGGGGTAGGGGATAAAACTGTGTTTCAGTTTCCTGCTCAGCCAGGAAATTTGCTGAGCACAATTCCAAGGTCCAGATTGAAG